>JAHWFP010058655.1:0-27664 GCA_023313725.1 Lithobius niger
AAGTATGTGCAATTTCCCTCTTTTAAATTAAACAACTACAACTCAGAATTAATACAGGTTGCTCTTATTACTAGCTAAATTACAAAAATATTTTCACAACAGGACTAAAAGAAAATCATAAAGAAATAATATCATAAAGTATTCAAATATCATAATTTGGCTGCAATCACTCAACCCCCCCCACCCCCCCACAACTAAACAATGGTCATTTGTAGATTGCGGCACTTGAGGTGCTCGGTAGTCACTATTCGACCGCGAGATATCTAAGAGGAGATCTCCCGGAAAGCGTAGGAGCATCAAACACCCTGCCTAATGCATGGACAGTTTGTGAATCAGGAACAGTTTCACGCGGAAGAGATAAGATGCAGTCGGCAACGTAATGTGGACATATCCACAGCTGAACAACATCTTCCTAAGGAAATAATAGTCGTCACATCAATCGTCTTGATCAAGCTAGATCTTTCTGTACAGTGGCTCCCTCGCACGGCCGTGTAGTATGTGGTAAAACAGCTGATTTCTTAATCTCATCAATGAAATCACCAAATTTCAGCTCACGAGCACGCATCTGGTCAACAAGCTGTAATTTAATACGTCCATCAAGTATTTTCACAGCAAACCGCAAATTTCCTTGCCTACTCTCAACAATTCCAGGATTCCAGCGAATTTTTATGTTGGATTTGTAATTTCTTATCAGCACAATTCGGTTACTTTCAAATGAACATTGGCGTTTATGAAAGTAAACGCCAATGGCGTTGCTTTATTCATTTATCTTCTACTTTTTAGTTAGGCAGTTCGGGCCCAAAATTGAAGAAATTGTTCATTTTGTGTGAAAAGCATGAAATTTGGTATTGATGCACATGAAGGGTAATTGAAAAAAACAGCCATGGTAAAAAAGTTCACTTAAAAGCTAATTAATTTCGGTTAAGATTGATGGAAAGAATAGGTCCCTATCTTTCAGAATATCCTAAGCATGTCCATTTCGGATAATAGAGAGATTGCAATGCCTCTTTGAAATCTAAAATCACAATGATCGCCTACACGTCATTAACTCTTTACCTTTAAATGGGCGTAGGATGGTCTCAACCTAAGCTAAACAATTTTGGTTAGAATTGATGAAAAGAATTTAGAATATTCAGAATATTCGAAGTGTATCCATTTTGTCCATCAGATTGCTCGCATAAGCAATTTGAATCCGAAAACCACCAAACGCTTTTGCCGTTATGCCATTGCCACTTCACTTTTTAACGGCCGCAGGATGGTCCCCATCTACGCTAAACAATTTCGGCTAAGAGTGATGGAAAGAATTGTTTCCCACCTTTCACAATAGTCGAAGCATGTCCATTTCGGTTTAATATAGAGCTCAGAAGAGGACTTTGAATTCAAAAATCACCATATACTTTTGCTGCTATGCCTCTATCACTGCACCTTTCACAGATTCTCACATTTCATAATATATTAAGCATGTCCATTTTAGAATATTAGAGGGGTCACAAGAACCCTTTGAACTCGAAAATCACTTCCAACCAATTGAAAAATGGAGCGTTCACGCAAATTAAGTATGAGATACCTGAAATACGATTTGGGGATCAATGGTTGCTTTTACGTAACAGATGAATAACATCTCTCTTGCCGAGAATTGTGTACTTAACACTTTTGTTTCACATTATGCTTTTGATTTGCGGACATTTAAGCAGTTACAGCAAGAAAAATCTTTTATTTTGTGGGGGAGGGGGAGGGTAAATCACTGCGACCCCTCCCCCCTATCAGGGGGTTTTGAACTTGCTATCATAGCTATTTTTTTCTTTCATTTGTATCATACCAATTCAGGTGCTAAGTGCCCACTATTTAGCTGAGTGTCTAGGGTAGAGCGACACTTTAGTGCAGATTGTGAGGCCCAAAGATACTGAACACGGTATTTCACCATTTTCGCTATGAGGGATGATACAAGATTGTTGCGTAGCTGTTTCAGTAGCTAAACCTTGGGTAAAGTTTGGACCCTTTCAATGACTTCACTGTAATCTCAATGCAAGGGCAGCTCCAAGGGAGGGGCCAAGGGGCAAGACAAATAAACACGGAAAGATTGCCGAATTATTTGCAAAATGCCATTAAATTATGAAAAAGTGCATGAAAACGTAGAATAATCTTCCTGTGGCCCCTTCCAAGACTTAGTTCTGGATGCGCTCTTGCCTCTGTGCTACCGTTGCTGGCTGGAAAATAGGGCACATTATGTAGCAAATTCTGCATTCTTTCAAAAACTGTTCAAATTCGCATTAAACGAAATTCTGCCCTTTGTCACGAGTACTTTTACGAAGCCAAACGTTACAAATAACTCCGAATTTACGAATAATAGCAGTGCTCATTGTTGATTCCATAATGTAAACAAATGGGTATTTTTAGTGAGCATAAATAATGACGAGATACATTTTATTATCTAGCGGGCCAGTAAAATCAACACGAACACAAGACCACGGTCTTTAGCAGACCGTTCCCACCCATGTTTTCGTCCTTGTATTACACCATCTTTGATAGACTTATAGGAATCTCAGGTTTTAACAAGCTTTTTTAGGTCGGCTTCTATGCCTGGTCACTAAACTCTGGCATTTCAATGCGTGGCACTTTTATCTTTACAATCCTGCAATGCTCAACGTGAAACTCAGTTACGACCACGGGATGTAATGCTTCAGGAATCCACCGCCCCCAAAATAACGATAGTTTTAACTGAAAACCCCTCACCAGTTTCCCAACCACACACGGGCTTCACTGAAATAAGTTTATGTTAGTTTAATTTACATTTAAAATTTAAACTCTTGTCGCCATTGTAATGCAGGCTAGAGGTACATTATGAAGGAAGGCCTAGTACCTTAACTCAATGACTTGACAAGACACCTAGTATAATAAGTGGGTTGAAGGGCAGCACCTGACAAGTGAAGCTGCCCTAACATATGCTTTATTAGGAACAACGTTAACACTTGTTAGTGGATGTGAATAGCATACACGTTAAGCAGGGAAATACCATAAGTAAAGTATGGTGACTAACACGCCACCTACAATCTGGTAGTGTTATTTGACAGAATACTTATTGATGATACCCATCTAAAGGTGGGAACCAAAACCGCTGCAATGAGTACTTCGTTATTGTTGGCTGATTATTATTTCTATTTCAAACTGTGTAACGACACTTTTTACAGCAATTGCTAAAGACAAAGGCAGAATTTTCGCCTTTGCAGAAAGGCAGAATGGCATCTGGTATTTGGCATGATGGAGCTCACCTCTGACGTTAACCACAATGACTCACAAATTGTTTTTGGAGGCAGTCGTTCCAGGAAACAGACTTCAATTAGTCACGTGGTATGAGCAGCTAAATGTGAAACATCAGGGCGTGAACTGCAACATGGATACGTTGCCATGGTGTCTTAATGTTGCTCAATGAAATTATGGATATTGATTATAAAATATGTGAAGCTAGTTTCTAAGGCCAAAAAACTCGTGAATAAGAACAATACTAGAGGAAGGGAAAAAAAGGTAACAATTAGTACTAAGATCGCCCTGTTTGGTCATGCGCACGAGTGGCATCCGAAAATCGGAGCGGAGACTTAAAAACTCATCTGCATAGGCCCTCTAGTTGCTATAGGCAAAGATGCCCAAAAAAAGAGTATGGGAAGTTGCTCAATAAGAGGAAGCAACTTAATCCGGAAGGATGCTGGGAGTTTATTAAATGTATTTCACCTATAAACTAGATAGTAACAACGGAAAAGGTTAACGCAAATAGCAAAAAATCGCACAACAGAAATAATGCAACACAGTAAGAAACAAAAATTAATTTTTAGTTTAGCATCCCTAGTCTTTTCAGAACACCTTGGAAGGCACTTTTTCTTTTATTAATAAAGCACAAACAAACCAAAATTATTTTTCTTGGAAGGGTGATTTTTTTTTTAATTTTAAATGGCAAAACTCGTGTATAGGCCTACCAAAAAAAAATGAGTGTTACTCAATTTTTGGCAACGAAATTGCCTTTTTGTTGGAGAGGTTTATTACAAATAACAACTCTTCTCTCGAACGCACAAGATTTAAATTCTTTTTACAGCCGCAATAAATATTGGCATGAATGCGGGCTTAATAATAGAATATGTAGTTCAGTCTGCAGCTCATTAGATTCACCGCACAAAAACAATCTGGACATCCGAACTCAAAGCACTCTAGCCAACACACGGCTAAATTTTTCATTGTGTTTGAAGTGAAAATTGTAACACGCAAGAAAGTATGTTGATACTTTATTTTTCTCAATTTTTTGTTAAACCCGTGCCCACCAAAAAAAAAGGGGAGGGTTTGGGACGATAAAAACTTACCTTTCAGTCGAATGATGTGACCCAGACTCAAATTATCAACCCAGGCATTCACGAGATCATCGATTTTAGTATATTTACATCGCTGTAGACATTTTACAATGATATTTCTATGTTTCGCTGGTTGGTTATTTCCAATGAACGTAACAACGGCTTTTCACTTAACTCGTGAGCCTAACAACTTATTACCTTTAGTTTTTTCTTTCTCCCCATTAAGCGTTGAATCTTCACTACATTCTTTAGGATGAACCAGCAAAAACCAGAATCTGAAATCAATAGCAAGTGACTAAGCAAATGTTTCAAACGAGAAATGGTAAGAGAGTCAACACCCAGCTCCGTAGTAAGGCCACTGGAGGCCCGGGACAAAAGTTTAAATCGAGCTCGACCCACCCTTCCTCCACAACCACGACACATCTCAACAAACACTGTATAGTTTCTTCTTAAAATTGTCCGTTACTGATAGCGAGAGATACCACCATGTCATAAAATTCCACACACACATTTAATTTTCGAGGGATATTTTTTTCTCCTTGGTAACAATAAAAAAAATAAAACAACAGCCTAGATATAACACAGAGCCCTGCTCAAACACTGAGCCACCATCTTGGAAACCAATATGGTGGCTCAGTGTTTGAGCAGGGTCCTGCCTATGCCAAACCATCCACAAACCCTTGCTGGAATGTGGAGTGGACTGGGGGCAGGACAATATGTATAAGTTCAATTTGTGTACGTGCTTTTTTTTTTAACTTTCATGCAAGGTGAGGCCTCCTGGTTTCCAGTGCTACTCTCGCATGCTTTTCTACGTTAATTTAACAAAATGGGAAGTGTGTTCAGCACTTGTGCAAAGAAAAGTTCCATTTGGATAAATCTTAACTCGTAAAATGTTGGCCATTGTGTGCACTGATGGACCTAAAACCAAGGATTAGAACATTTTGAGGTTATCTCACTTAATTTTGATCAACTATTCACTTGAGAGATTTTAATACTAAATTTGACTGGTCGAAGTGTGATTAATACATTTTATTGCTTATTTTACGATTAAGTGGGAAATACAAATTTTAATTTCGGTCATCCCACTCTTGTTGAGTGCTTCCCGTTTTGTTAAGGTAACGTACAAAAGCATGCGCTGCCACTGCTGGTAACCGGTTGAATTGTTAAAGGTTTAAATACATTTAACAGTTATCATTTGCGCTAGCAAGAATGTATAGGGTTGGGGAGGAGAATTTGTTACTGAGACCCCTGCTGAAACGTTTTAGATCAGTTTCTATTAGTTCCGTCCAAGTTTATAGAGGGCGCCATGTGTTTTATGTGGAAATATCTACTCAGTTTTCAGATTACAATTAAACTAAACTAAACTAGTTTGTATTTAATTATTTTTTAGTTTAGCTTTGTTGTAATTTAGTTTACTTTAGATTTGGGCTGAAAAATGAGCAAAAATTACCAGAAGGAACACGTGGCGCCCTCTGAAAACTCGCACAAAACTAATAGAAACCAATCTAACGTGTTTCAATAGGGACTTTTTAGAGTCACAAATTCTCCTCCCCAACCCTATAAATTCTTGGCGCTAGTAACTGACTGTGACCTAGCTGGATGTGCAAAAACTAGCCTAGGCCTTTTTGATGTTTAAATTGCAGTATCGTTAAACTTTGCAGGATTTAAGTATTAAGTGCTGGTAATTTATTAAATTAAAATCTTTAAATATAAAAGTTTAGTTTAATTTTGAGAAGAGGAACCATATGAATGTGGTTTACTCATTTAATTTAACTAGTAATTAACCTAGCTTTCTGTTTGATGCTTATGAGCAACGAAAGCAAGGTAGAGGGGGATTTTAAAGATTATTTAGATACTCCTTTTGAGCCTGAATTAGTTATGCAGAGGAAGCTGATGTGGACATTTGCATCATGCCTCCTACTACTCTATCTCATAACAAACTCGAAGAGTATGACCCATGGGTTGGTCTTGCTGCTTATGAATTCTCAATGGATAAGCAAGTAGCTATTCTCTTAACCAGTGTAGGTGCTAAAACCTATGGGTTACTCTGTAATTTGTGTGCACTTGACGCACCTAAAACTACGACTTTAGCTGAATTAAACACTTTGTTATCAGATAATCTGTGCCTTAACCCAAGTTTTGAGCGAGACAGTGGCTTTTCAAAGACGAGAGAAGGCTGTGGGTGAATCAATAGCTGACTGTATTACAGAGCTTAAAAAGCTAACATTGAACTGTAATTATGGTACTGTACTAAAAATGGTGCAAAGTTAGAATTATGCTTCACTACAGGTTTATCACAGGGATTTAGAACTCATACATTTTGGAGCAGATACTGCTTTCAACCCATACAAAGTACTTTTGATTCAGCCTTGCTCTTGCCCAAGAACTAGCTGAGAAGAATGTCTCCTCAATTTCAGGGGTCCTCTACTCATGCCGTACAAAATAAAAGTCCTGGTAAATTTAAGGACATTACGTGCTCTTGTGGTAAATAAACAACACAAAAGCTGTCTGTTGGGTCAAAATGCATAGATTCTCAGCCGGCGAGGAAGTTGGACACTTAATTTGGGTCTGTAGCTCTGGTAAGCCTACTAAAGACAATGCGGTGTCAGCACCTCTTAAACCTGAGATGGTACAGACAGCTGGTAAGAAGAATAATCATAAATATTCTTGAAAGAAAGCACATATTGTAAATGAGTCCTCAAATTATGATTCCGACGGCACTAGTTCTGATTCAGAGTTTAGCCCTGATACTGACAAGATAAACTAACTCATTACAAATGTACACAGTGCTAAGTGGATAGTTCATTGTCAGTTAAACGGCCATGATCTTTCACTTGAAGTTGATTCTGGTTCAGACACAATATTATTGCCTGCAAGTTATTATTATAAGTATTTTATTTACATCAAGCTAAACCCAACTACGATTACTCTAAATTCGTGGGTTGGTGCCACTGTAAAGTTAAACGTTACTTACAACGATCAAACTGAAAGCTTAAATACCATAATTAATTCTGGCAAACAACCAGCCATGCTTGGGCGCAGCTTGATGTCTAAGTTTAATCTGGGCATTAATCAGTTTTATGCTGTGTCTATTAATGATCTAGAAACTTTCAAGAATTTGAAGATATTCCTTTCGTGCTTGACGGGCAAGTATTTACAAGGTTTCCTGAACTATTTCACCCGGTTTAGGCTAACATTAAACTGAAACCAGATGCAGTACCAAAATACTGTAGGGCCCGACCTGTACCTGTGGCTCTCAAGAGAAAGGTGGAGGCAGAAATCGAATAACTGGTTTGGGAGGGTGTTCTGACGCCCCTGGATTGTTGCGCTTGTGTTCAAACTGAACTGTGACGTTTGTATTGTTGGGGATTACACAGGCACAATAGATCTACATTTGGACATCGAATACCATCCCGTACCTCATGTGGAAGATTTATTCAGTAAGTCAGCTGGTTGTAACACCTTTTTCATTATTAATTTATTAGATGCTTTTCTGCAAATTGAATTAGAGGAAGAAACAAAAACTCTTTTTACTATGAATACTTGTAAGGGCGTATTCCAATTTCAAAAACTTCCTTGTGGCCTTGCGAGTGTACCTGACATTTTCCAAAGATGCATGGAATATCCGCTGAGGGATATCCCTCGGGGCAATCCATTTGTCGAAGATGTTCTGGCGGCAGGAAAAGGCCAGGAGCACGATCGCACATTATTTCAAGTGATTGAGGCTTTGCAGTCCAGCGGTATTAAACTAAAGAAAAACGAATGCAAGCTCAGTTGACCGAAAATCAATCATCTGCAATTCCAACTTAAGAAAAATCACCCCGAAGTTTTCACGCTGCAAAGCTTGCCCCAGAGCCTACAGGAGTTAAAGTTATGTTTTAGGCTCAATGAACCAGTACGTTAAAATCGTTCCTCATTTGACAACCATACTGGCTCCACTTAATAAACTACTGCCTCCAAAACAGCTTGGTATTGGAGTAAAGAATGTTCGGAGGCTAAAAAAAATTCTGCTAAGGCAGCTTTTCTGGATTCCAAAGTTCTAGCTCATTACGACCCAAACTTGCTTATCAAACTTGTGTGTGACGCTTCGCCAGTTGTTATTGGCATGTGCATTTTGCACACAATGTGGAGCAGAGAAGATAGGCCTGTAGCATTTGTTTCGCGAGAACTGAGCAAAGCCGTACTTGGCCATGCTCAGTTCGACAGGGAAGCCTTCTCTATAGTATTTGGGGTAAAACACTTCCATCAGTACTTGTTTGGGAGGAGGTTTGTGCTGCAAACCGATCAGAAGGCTTTAATTGTGGACATTTGGAAGCAAGGCTCTACTCCGGCAGCTCGCATTCTGTGTTGGGCCCTATTTCTAAATGGGTACGACTTTGAGTTGCAACACATCCTCAGCAAAGTTACCTTTACAGCAATTTTTTTTTCTAAAACGCCGATGCCGTACGAACTCCCATCCAAGTGACCACCTGGTTGATGTGTAATGAACTTAAAAGCCATTGAATCGCTTCCAATTTTGGCTGACCAACTAGAAAAGCTAACATTAAAAGACAGTCCGCTAGCAACGGCCTATCAATACACTAAGTTTAATTATCCCAGAAAAATTGCGACCGTAGGTTCTAAAGAACTACACAGGGCACTATGGTATAGTTAGAATCAAGGCATTTGCTCGGCCTCGTGTCTGGTGGCCTTGAATTCATAGCGCCCTTGAAAATTTTATCAAAGTGAGAGCCCTGTAAACCGAGATCCTGGTGTTTCTGGGGAAAAAAACGGGTCTGGGAAAGGCGAGGAAGCATTCGGTCCCGAATTCATATTGACTTTTGCGGCCCCTTCCATGGCAAAATATCTTAGTAATTTTAGAGGCACGTTCCAAACGTCAGTTTGTGTTTATCATGAATTCGACAACTAGCAGTGCAGTTATCTGTACCATATCAAAAACCAAAACTGGTAAAAGGGGCCGCCACGTTCCGAATGGTTCGGCTCTTCAAAGTAGTGATATCAACACACCAAAACATTCGCCAAGTTAATCGCACCGCTTAATAATTCGAAGGTTAAATGAAAACTAGAACATTGCTACTTTTCGGCAGCAATGTTCAAGTTTTCATTTAACGTCCAAAGTATTATTCGGTGCGATTAAGTGGGCGAATGTTTTGGTGTGTTGATATCACTCCTTTGAAGGGCCGAACCTCTCTCAGCTTGGTGGCCTCTTTACCAGTTTTTCACTTTGTTCATTTTGCTTTGTTTTTACAGTTGGTTTATTTTTAGTGAATTGGACGTGAATACAATTTCTTTGCAACGTTGTTTCGATTTATCGTGATACACTAGTGTGTGTATAGGCACGCACGTTAGCATACACGTTGTCATTGTCCGAACTTTGGCCGTCCAATTAGAGACGATGCAGACAATGCTAGCAATGGTTATAACAATATTTTCGTACTTACGTGCATCCCACGCTATCCTAGTTACGCCCCCAGACTTCAAACATAAAAGGTACGCAATTCGTATTGTTCTGCACCCATTCATCCAATTTCATAGCTGGAAGCCTTCCCGTTATCTAGGTATCGATGAATACCACATTTTCAACGTTATTGAGGGTCAGATTTTGCATTGAAAGCAGCTTAGCTGGCATTCCTACACGAGTTAATTTTTGTCAGGTGGGTCATTGCTCTCGATTTCAACACAATTTAAGCTTTTGTACCGCATTATTATTTTCCCCCAAGTACCTGAAATGTGCCCACCTATGCTTCAAGATATAAGACACTGACGCTATGACGTCGCGCTACAATGGTTTACAACCACGACAATTGAATTGATGTGATGTTTGTTGCGATGTTTGTGGCCTAACTTGGCGCGTCACACTAACATGTGTCTAGATTCAAAGGGATTATTCGCAACCTTTGTGTTTTGAAAAATGTTAAGTCAGCGATAACGGACCTCAGTCATGAATTTGACAATTTTCTGAAAGAATGTGGTATACGACATGTAACTAGTATACCATATGAGCCAGTCCGGAATGGAGCCACAGAAAATTCAGTATGTAGCCTAAAATGCAGTATGAAAGCTAGTATATCACAAGGTTTATCATTAGCAAAAGCGTTAGTATATTTCCTTATGCAAGCACAAAATATCCTATATTCAACAACGCTAATTTCACAGTCAAGTTTCCTAAAACGTCAAGTAAGAACACAAATGTTACTAATAGTTACGTCGACTGCCGATGAAACAAGTTTAAACCAGGATAGGAAATTAAAACCAACTTTGCATAAAAGCAAACTCACCTTCGTACTTGAAGACTTGGTTATTGTACTGATGTAAGACCCACTGCCAAACAGCATTTGGGAAGCGGCTAAAATTGTGGCTTAAACGAGTGATTGCGAATATCGCATTCTTTTGAAAACAGGCAAAGTGTTGCGGAAACCAAAACACGCAGTTGCGCTGGAAAATGATGGCTGATCCGGTGCAAGAATTATAGAAAACACCTGTTGTGGAAATGTGACATGATAATCCGTTATTTTCGACGAAGAGGGCTTGCCTGGACAGGATAGTTCTGACACGAGTTGGTCTACAAGACGTTGATCACTATGTCTGCTACTGCCGTAAAAACTCCGATCAAAACACTTTTCGTCATTCATCAAATAAAGATCCAGTCAACGTTCCTATTCCTGCAATTTTGGAGGATTTTCCACCACTTATAATTCAACCACGTAACACTTCACCAAGACTTTGTCCTTCGAGAGAAGACAGAGGTGTGTCTACCACACTCCACCCCTGTTGCAATGCCGCCGCCACTTCATAGGAGTCACCAAAGGTTATGGTCCTCGCCCTCCTACACCAGATGGGCTGAAGAGGGGGATCCGGGACATTAATTTGCAAATCCTCTCGAGCGGTTAAAAAAGTGCGAAAGATAAAATTTATGGGCAGTTTTGGTGGTTTGCGTAACCAATTTCTTTTCTCTACTTTGGTTGATTTGTTTGTATGTTTTGTGAAAAAAAAGGGGGGTTACAATTAGCCTACCTGTAAAGTTTTGTTACAGGATAACAAAAGAGACAAAATTTAACTTAAGAACTAACACAGAATTAATTTGAGAGTATACATAAAGGAAATTAATGAAAATAATGAACTTATTACTTAATGAAGTTACTTTTTGTTATGGTTTGTAAATAGTGTTAATCGATATTAGAATTTAAGTTGTACATGTGTATACAGTGAATTGTCACAACCTAAATTCTCAGTCGCGTCCTCTAGTGAAATCACAGTTCACTCCTGGAGGTTGACTGTAGTGTTCATGCAGTGTCACTTGCACTTACACCTTCTTATCGCCTCATTAGTCATGGACCAGTATGTTCTGTATGGTCAACCCATAATTTTTTGCTATTGAAATAAGTTGTTCTCAGTCGGACTGGTCGTTTGATTTGAACTACAGTTTTAAAATATCGAAAAAAAAGATTCGGCAAATTATGGACAAAATTATGAAAAATTGGTAATTTGTTGTTTACATCCCTCCAATTTGTAACGTCCCTACGTCCCTGCCCTTCACAAAGGTGATTTACTTCAGCCCTAAGAAAATCTCTACTTGCATTTTCGCACTTGCCCATGTCGTTACGAATAGCGCCTCCAGTATTAGTTCAAAAAATAGGTGTTACACTGGGATATCCATACCCAAAAAGACAACGTCATCCCCCTTATATTTTTTTAATATCCCCCCCTCCCCAACTTTTCCAAAAGTTATCAATTTCAAAGCAGGCTTCCTTTGTCTGTGATAGGGAGTTGGGGGAATAATGAATGCTGTCATATGGCATTCTCAGTGTCTTGAAGAGACGGAAAGCCAATGGGCTCGAAATTGGTTAACTAACTACGGATGCAAACCTATTTACGTTGCATTTTGGACTTATTCCTTTTGGCTGTGTCAGTCTGGCTTAGCGGTAGGACCTTGGCCTTTAATTTCAAAGGTGTGGGTTCGATTCCCCACTCAGGCAGTCTGAAATATAAGTCCAAAAGGCGACGTAAATAGGTTTACATCCGTATGTACTTGAAGAGGTTGGAGAAAGAACGAAAGATGGCTTTTTCTTTCTTTTTTTGGAGGGAAAGAGGGGCTGGAGAACAACAGTAAAATGGTTTCATGATGACACTCAATTGTCAATTCATGTGCAGGAAGGAAAAATTCTTAGAAGCATTTTTTTGCAGTGCACTGGAAGACGCAAGCATCATAATCGTTCATAAGGGACTAAGTATGTTGCGTATGTGCAAATTTTCAGCAATCTTGGAATACTTCCAGGTTTTATGTAAATCTGGCCTGATGAGACTGGATTATAACCCTTCTCGGCCAACAATCTACAACATAATGTTGCTAATTCAGTTCAAGTTTACTAAATGATGCGCATAACTACATCTATAATATTCTGTAAGTACATACGAAACGGTCATCAATATTGGGGTAAAAAGCATGCAGTAAATGGCGTTGCTCGCTGATAATCCTGCACCTGTAAGAGCGGCATACAGCAATGACCCTCCTACTCCTGCAACACCTGCATAAAAGAAAAGATAATTACATTTTTTGCCCCTTCACTTAAACCAAAGGTTGGATACTGGTATATACTGGGTGGTCCATAAAGTACCAGAAAAATATAGGCCTGCAATAGGCCCTACGTTATACCCTTAAAGTTTGTATATATCCTTTAAAAATCTTCTATATGTCAAGAATTATACTTCTATATGGCATTGGTTGTGACATGAGGAGTTTATTCGATTCTGCTGCCATTTTTTATGGTGAAGTGTTGCGTGTACATCCTATGGTTGACTGCAGTCCGTTTCATTAATCGTGCCCTGAATAACCTTTCGTGATATCAAACTGTATTTCTGTGCTGTACAGTGGCCTAAGGTACGATGCCAGACGCATACACTACTCATGAACACTACGCAGACACTACTCATGCATTGAAATGGCACTGCTATGATCATCAGAATATACATTATTTGTTTCGCTTTTTTCACATTTCGTTTCATCTGAATTCATATGACAAATCGGAAAGAGATCTAAGTCAACGACAAAGCAATGATATTCCAGGACGAAACAAACTCACAGAACCATCAGGAAAGCTTTCTAATGGGCATAGACCTACAAGCTGTGTAGGCTATTATAGGTCTACATTTTCTGGCAAGTCCAGTCACTATAATCAGAATCCTACTGGCTGTAAAATCAACAGGGAGAGAACCCAGCTTTTGAAGATGACTTATTACTGTTTTTTGTCAGCCGCATGGCAGCAAATCCACTGTGTTGCAGATGCAATATTCATTCAAACGCAATCCTTTTATGTACTTACCGGTCCCAGATGACCAGGCAGCTACTTGATCCCTGAAAATAGAAAGTCGACATTAAAAAAATCCTAGGTACGTATGTGCATAAACAAGGAGACTAAGCACACAAAATGTATTACAATTCACCCTGTTATCAAATAAAAAATATTCACAGACGATTTTCGTCGCTACAACATCACACAGTAATCAAGGACGCTAAAAGCACAAAGTTTGTAACCTATTAAAAAGAATAAATTACAATTGAAATTGAAATTTAGAAAGGACGTAAGCTAGGCCTGGACAAAACAGGAAATTAATAGGGCCCGAAACAAGTGCGTTTTCGAGGCTAACCAAGTAAGATTTAAACGGGACGGAAAGCCAATGGGCCGTGTCAGTATGGCCCAGCGGCAGGGCCTTGGCCTTTGATTTCATCGGGTTTGATTCCCCGCTCAGACCTGTCATATAAGTCCAAAAGGCAACGTAAATAGGTTTGTATCCGTATTTATTTAACCACTCTCGAGCCCATTGGCTTTCCGTCCCGTTTAAACCATCATTTCATGCTTTCTTGTGTGTTCCGTTAGGTTTCACTGGTGTGTGGCGTACAATCAAGTGTCCCTCCAGTGGCGATTGGAAAAGTGTACGTTTCATGTATATGCTGCCTATGGACGTTTCCTTTTAAAACGCCGTTAGAGTATGGCTCAGCGGTACGACCTTGGCCTTTGATTAGGGGTTTGAATAACATCTCTGTAATGTGTGGTGCAGTGGCAACCCGGACCACTGCACTGTGACTGAGGTTGGCGCTAATGACCAAGTTGTCGACGCGCCATTAAGCCTCAATCCCCCCCCCTTTGATTTCAAAGGTCCTGGGTTCGATTCCCGCTCAGGCAGTCTGACTTATAAGTCTAAAAGGCAACGTAAATAGGTTTGCATCCGGTTTTATTTAACCAAGTAAGAGTTCAAACCAAGCTTTCAGTCCAACAGATAAACTCACGGTAGATATTCAGAATACCCTACCTATGAAACTTGACGGAATACCGGAGAATCGCTGCTTCTCCAAGTCCAAGGCATAGGGATGTAAAAATAACACCTGAAAATTGTAAAAATCGGTACGTAAAACAATTTAAAATTATGCTTAAGATGGGTTACAAAAAAAGTCGCACAAACATAATCGTGAAAATTTAACAGTTTAGGAAACATTTTTCTTGGAACAAAATTTACTAGAACTAGTATGATTCAGTTACGATAATCTCTTCACTGTAAATAAATAAAAATAATTTTAATCGGTTCACGCTTAATAAAACTTTGAGTTAGCCAGTTTTCTGAAGGTTCGCTGCTGACTGGACGCTTGCAATTAGCCTACTGGCACACGTGTGGCATAGATAACAAATTCCTGGAAATCATGAAATAAATTTACACGAGCCCCCTCCACCCCCCCCCCCTCCCCCTCCCCTCCAAAAAAGGAAAAAACTGAAAACGACTGACAGGTCAGTAAACAAGTGTGTCCTATCAAACCAAATGGCATACATAAATGTTATTTCTGCCGTTGCGGGTGGGGTGGGGTTAACTTTTATGCCCCTTTTTATGCCCCTCCTTTGCGCTCCCCTGCTAGAAAACGTATGACCACTTTATTTTAATTGTACGATATTTTTTTTGCAATGTGTAGCTCTGTCTAAACGAAAATTTCAAAGACAATAACTAGTAATAGATTTTTTAACGATTTGTAAGCCCTCTCGGTTTTTTTGGGGGGTGGGGAGGAGTGTGCTTGCAATTACCCACTTCCCCCGGAGGTTTATTTACACCTCTGATTCAACTTTTAAATTGCGTTCAGTCTCTTCTGACTTGCATTCCGTGGGTTGTTGAAGTTATCCAGTTGAGCACCTAATAATGCTACTGTTGTCAGTAAGCAAAATTGTACTTGTGATCTAACGTTAAAGCGGCAGCGGCTCATTTATCACCAACCACGTTTTAATGTGTATGTTACACAGTGGAACGTCGGATCGTGCAGAACTTGAAGTTGTTGAAGTTCTGAGCTTTGAAGTTTGTCTTGTATACTACAGCTGTTAAGCAACAAATTCGTGCACATCCAGCTAAAATCATGAAATATGGGACACAAGACATAAGACACAAGTAGTTATGGAACCACCCTTCAGGCACCCCCCCGGGGGGGGGGGGCGGGGCGGGCCCGGGGCCCCCCCCCCCCACACGCCCCTCTGTGAGTCTGATGATCAACAAATTCTTGCTTACCGTGCTAAGCGCATCAATTGTGAGACACAAGTAATTCTTAGCAGTACACATCGAACCAGCAAGGAACCCCCATGAATACTCCCAAGACCACCCAGCACCCCTGCGCCCCTTCCCTGAGGCTTGACAAACAAATTCTTGCATAATGAGCTAAAAACACGAAATTTGCTACACAATTCGTTCTTAGCAATGCAAATTGAACTAGCTATGGAGCTCCTTGAGGACCACCCCCACCACCCAATGAAATTTGGTACATAAGTCAAATCGAACTTGCTACGGAACCCCTTGAGATACCCCAAAGACCCCAGCACCCCTCTGTGCCCCACACACCCCTCTCTGTGAGACTGATGGCCAACAAATTCTTGCTGATTTGCTTTTAGCATGAAATTTACACACATTTCATTCTTAGCAGTAGAAATCGAACTAGATATGGAACTTACAAGTGATACCACCAAACCACCAGCGCCTCTTATGCCCTCTTCATAAGGCTGATGACTAACAAATTCCTACAGATTGAGTTTAAAGCATGAAGCCTGGTAGCTACAGAAGTCATTATTAGCAGTAGTAATATATATCCCAACAAGGCCACCCCTTTGAGATATCCCAACAAGGCCACCCAGCACCTCCTATGCCCCCTCGTGCCTCCCCCAATCTCCTCCCCGCCATGAGGCTGATGACCAACAAATTCTTGCTAATCATGTTAAAACCTGGTGAATTGTGGTTCACAAATTATTTTTAAAAGTAGAATTCAAGCTACAGCCCTCATGAGATACCCTCCATCCCTCCATGAGGCTGATGACCAACAACACATCAAACAACACATCAAACAATACATTCACAGGCAGCACCCAATGCAGCATCCACATTCAGGATTGATTAATTTACTACAAGCCAAGATGATTTTGCAAGTGAATTGATGGTGTAATGATTGAACGGAACTAGTGGGGTTTACAGTACTGGTTCGATTTCTACTGCTAAGAATAATTTGTGTACCACAATTCACTCTTTTAACACGATCAGCAAGAATTTGTTGGTCATCAGCCTAACGAGGAGGGTTGGGTGAGGGTACAGGGAGTGTGGAGGGCCTTGGAGGGGTATCTCAATGGGATTCAACAGCTAGTTCGATTTGGACTGCTAATTCGATTTGACAGCAGATCATTTTTCATTTCAAATTTCATTCATTTAGTGCGATCTGCAAGAATTTGTAGGTCAAGCTTCAGAAAGGATTTCATGGAGGTTCCATGGCTGCGTTGATTTGTACTGCTATGAAAGATTGTCTACCACGTTTCGTGCTTTTAGCACAATCAGCAAGCAAGGAGGCACGATCCGTTCAGGGAGGGAGCACAAGGGGGTATCTCAAGCGGTTCCGAAGCTAGTTCGATTTGTCCTGAAGAATGACTTGTGTGTCAGATTTCATTCTTTTAGCTCGATATGCACGAGTTTTCTGGTCAAGCCTCGGGGGGGGGGGGGCCCTTGGGGGTTATTTCATGGGGTTTCCATGGCTGGATCGATTTGTACTGTTAAGAAAAACTTGTGTACTGCAATGCATGCTTTTATCACGATCAGCAAGAATTTGTTGATCAACCTCACGGAGGTAAGTGTGTGGAGTCACAGGGGGGTGCTGGGGTCCTTAGAGCGTATCTTGTGGAGGTTCCATAGCTAGTTCAATTCTGTGAAGAATAACCAAATTTCACGCTTTTAGCTCGATGTGCATGATTAACTCAAATTATGGCACTTAACAGCTTGGACTAGTAGCTGATGTTGGGGCTAGAATATTACAGCCTGAAAATAATGGTTGTTCTGTAATGCTTACCAATAAAAACCATTGCTTCACTGGTGGCCAACGCAACGACTAAATAGCCCACAATGGAAAATAAAATTGCGAAAATTATTTGAAAGCTGCAAAGAAATTATTAGGCGAATAATGTAATGTAATGTAATAATGTAAAGAAATAGATAGACACAAATTGCTCTAAATAAATAAAGGTGATATTTATACATAGCATAAACAATAAATACTATACAGTTAAAGTAATTGGCAGAGCAGAGTAAGTGAAGCGTAGTAAACGAACACGAAATTGCAAAATGGTTGGTTGCACTTTTCTTTGTCTTGGTAGAGCCCTAACGAAAGGCCGTATTGGAGTTTAATTGGCAAGCAAGCTCGAAAGGTACTAGTTCTGAGCCTGAATTTGCCGTACTCGATGGATTATTACATAAGAAATTTGTTTTTCTAATTTATCAATCTAATACTGTATAATTATACAGTATACTGTATAATAATACTGTATAATTATTGTACATTTCGAATGCTGTAAATTTGAGGAATTCTTGCGAAGCACGGCATATGCTGGTAACCAAGTGTAGTTTTAAAAAGTTGAAAATTAAACATAATTGCTTCCTTAGCTACAATTTTTTTCTATGTAATTCAACAAAATAACATTTTTTGAACTTCTCATTTTAACCTACCCATAAAGTCAGGCGATCGGCATATTTTAATTTAATATAAAATAGACCACAACAGTGTTCCCTTCCCCGTAGATGAACCCGCTAACACTGTTCCTACATATTGTGATCTTGTACACCAGTATGGGGTCGAACCTAGACCAATGGAGTTCCAGCACCTCCAGGCCTGATTTTTTCGGGTGCATGCCATACTCCAGTCCCTAATTCCCGATAGTGCTCTGGTGATGGGCTCGTTTGCCGGTTCGAATCGGGGTCACGTCACTTGAATGAAATGTAAGTGCATGAAGGTGGCTTACTGTACTGTGTTATTTCTATACGATTTTCGCTGATGGCGTATTACATGTGTCAGGCAATAGGACTATAAGTGGCCAGGAACTGTTGGGTTTCCCTTTATGAAAATCTGGACATCCAGCAAGAAGGAATTTTACTAGACTTTAGGGATTTATCAAAACTCTACTCAACAGGGTAACTAATCACAGACAAAAAAAAATTTCTCTATAAAAAATGTAGACAGCCCATACAGAGTGGCTTATAAGGGATGCAATTGTATCTCCGACTATGTATATATATGAAAGTCAACCGATTTGCAACTTGCACTCCCTGAGCGTACTCAAACTGGTGGAAACTGATTGTTATCCTCAACGAAATTTGTTGGGAATACTTTTAAGATGGTGTTTGCTTTAACAACGTCATCTGACAATGCCCACCCATCAACCAGTAAAATGGTGCAATTGCGTGTTGCATTAATTTCCTGCTTTATGAAACGATGCAATTCCGTCACATTATGCTGTTCAATAATCTTGACTTTAGAATGGATTAGTATCTGCTCCCTTGTAGGTTTGTATACAAGGTGCGGCATGCAGTATTACCAGCATTCTTTCGTTGAAACCAGCATTCTTTAATTTATGCCAACTTTTTCTTTTTAATTCTACAGTTCCTCATAAGTGACTCAGAAGCTTTACCCGGATTCCCCTCAGTGGCACTGAGTAAAATGCAATTCCCTTTGCTAAAGAAGCTATAAAAAAACTTCCAATCACAGTTTACATCTGATGTGTAATTAAATGCTCTGTTCCACTCAATATGTTTGATAATGTTGTACTGCTGGTAATTGTGGAACTCGTCATATTGCTCCACAAAGCTCCACAAAGCTCATCATATTGTGGTCACTTGAACCCAGTGAAACATATACGTGACCAAATCTGATATGCGGCAATCGTCGTCGGTCAACACAGATTCCACAGTCTAGGAAGCCCCACTGTGACGCACTTGACGTGGTGAAATTGCACTAGCCAACAGTAGACTGAATAAAATCTATAGAATATTGGATTTATTGACATACAAATGCTGGCCTTAACGTAGGAACAACTAGTTAATATTTGCCCTGTATTAAAGCATTCTGGAAGGTGACAAAGGATGAGTCGAATGTCATTATCTCCATTAAAACACAAACAAAGCAAATCAACTTCATCAGCCACGGAAATGGCTAAAATTCGGCTACTGCTAGAATAGCAACCATCAATCCTCCCCTCCAGCTGCCTGGTCCCTGAGAATAATCTCGTATGGTGCATCCCTACAATCATAGCATCAATAACTAAATCAACAAACCAGGTCTCTACCACAAGAAAATATCCAGCCTGTCCTCGTAGCGTAGATACCAATATTGACATTCGACAATTTTCAAGACAAGACTCCTCGTATCATAAAACAAAAGCATTTTAAAAGACCAGCAAGTGGATTAACATTTGGTTTAGTAATTGAGCGTGCCTTCAAATTTGCAACTGGAACTTTAAGCGCCGGTGCACACGTACGTTTTTTGAACGCTGCGGCGACGCTGCGGTGACGCATCCAATCAATGCACACGTGCATTTTATTAACACGCGTTGACGCTGCAGTGCCGCTTCGGTGACGTATGTGCACGTTTGGTTCCCTAACTTCGTGTACAAAAAATTATAGTTTGAAACCATTGAGACGCTGTTGCTTTTTTTGCCTACCTCATGAACAAAAACTATATTTTAAAACCAATGCGACGAATTTTGGTACATTGATGTATTAATTTAAGACGTACCAGGGGAAAATGTTATACATCCTTTGCAGATTAACTAAAAAATTCAGAAAGGTTCTTTAATTACTTCCCAATGAGTCTTCAATCATTACTGCAGCAACATTTCATATTTCAGGATAGTTCTTTACTCTCCCAATAAACAATTCCATGTCTATTTCTTCGAAATTGGACGCCATTTTCGGTAACGCTTTTGCGGCTAACGGCAGACGTTTGCACCGCTCAAGTCATCCAAGGTACTGAGAGACGCAATTGCGTTTTTTAACGCTGTGGTACCGCTGCGTTGACGGGGGGAATTGCGGTGCAAAACGAACGCACGAGCGGCGGGCGGTAACGCAACGTCGACGCAGGTACGTGTGCAGTATCCAACAGATGGCACGTAAACCAAAACCGTAAATGCGGTACCGCAGCGGCGACCGCACGTGTGCACCGGCGCTAAGGTGGAAAGTTTTTTTAAGTGACATTAGAGTTTCCATTGCAGGTGGTGGGGGGGGGGGAGCGGAGAATCATGAGTTGCATTTACCTATAAACGGATTGCCAACATCCAGGTCTATTTCTTTTGCACAAGGCCTTTGTGGAGAAAATCTGTGGGTTTTTCTTCGGCTCGATGCCAGTTTATTCGACATCACAAGATTTTCATTTTACATAAGCAGCATTAAAAAGAGTTCATTTTCCAGTCCTTGCAAGAATTGGAGAAGCAAAACAAGCGTCTCGGCTTCATAAAGGCTTCAAGACTGTTTATTAGGTTAAAACCTAGTCATTAAAGGTACCCATGAAAACTGTTAAGACCAGTCGTTCCACAACTGGTCATGTGGGGGTCGCGATCCACAACAAAATATGGAACATTTAGTAGTATCCTTTGCTGGCTTTAAAGCCGCGTCTTTATACTCCTGCTAAAATCAGATAGATATGTGTCATTCTGCCTTAGAACAAAGAACAGGAACATGGTATTCTCTCGCACTACCCTGGTCGGCACAAACCTAACAGACTTTGCAGGGTCTCCTTTCCAGTCATCCTTTTTCAACCATTGTGGAGAGTTGTTCTCAGTTACTTACTTTATAGCAATGGGAAAAAACGAAGCTACTATTTTCACCAACAATGATGGAAGAGAATTGGCCACTAATATTGCCTGAAAACAAGAGAGTTATTATGTCAATCTTTACCGAACGTTTATAAATTTAAATTCATTATTCACTGATGTGTTGACTTTAAAAAAAAAAAAAGACACTATTAAAAAACACTGGGCACAACGCACAGGATGAGATAAAAAAAAACACACTGGTATGGCAACTTATATTTCGGGACATAATGCCACTGATCCCATTAAACAAAGGGGAAAAAATAAAAAGATGTGAAGCCTGCAGAGTTGATAGCAGCATTGACGGAAAAAGGAAGTTGACAGCAGGATCCAGAAAAACAGGACGTTGACAGCAGGATTGGAGCAAACAGGAAGCGGAGCAAACAAACAAACAAAAAAGTAGGGGCTCAGTTTTAAAAGCGAATACTACGACGGCAAACACGCTAACAGGCAGCAATGAGAGAAACAGGAAGTTGACAGCAGGAAATGGGGCCAGTGTCTTTATGTTCGAAAATATAAGTTGCCAGTATTTTTTTTATCTTGTCCTGTGCGTTGTGCCGAGTGTGTTTTTTTTTTAATATTTTTGACTTATGTGGGCACATTTTTAATATTTGCACAGATGGTTGAGGGTCCCCACCCGAGCCAGTTTACGAAGCAGACCATGCCAGATTTTTGCCCTCACCTAAATATGGCTCTGTCCATGAAGATATGGTCGACAAAATCCCATTTTAAACCCACATCTTTTATGCACTCTGAAACTTTATTTGCTTTGGCGGTCCAAAGCATCAAGTTCTAGCCAAGAACTGAATTCATCTAGGATGAGTAACCAGCTCATACCTCTTTGGGTCGGTAACAAAGGCCCAATGAGAGCCATGGAAACTCACTTCCACAGAGCGTTTGGCGATTTATTGTTTTCAGGAATGCCACTGGCTTACACGTGACAGGTTTACAAGTCTGACACACCTCACAGCCACAAATGAACTTTACGACATCTCTCCTTACGCCTTCCCATCCCATCAACCTCTGGATCTTCTTCAGAGATTTGTAGGCTCCAAAGTGTCCTCTGAATGGTGTACAATGGATTGCAGCAGTCGTGCAGTGATGCAGTGTATGTGGTAAATACACCTTGTAAAACATATTTCTCACACCAGCACATGCACGCTTCGTATTACGTAGGATTTGCACAAGATCTCATCTCCCACCCAGAGTCTCCCAGGAATGGAGTTGCTTCCATCAGCAGCTGGTGTACCTCCAGCTTTATTGCCTACCCTGGCAATTTCACGCAATGACCATTTGTCATTAACCTGAGCTTTCCGGATCTCATCCAAGGATGGGGATCCAGTAGGCATCTTGGTAACCTTTGTGTGTTCCACATTATAATCTGTTAGAAGTACAGGAGGCTGGTACTTGTACATTCTTTCTTTGCCACATGGCTGTCTGCAACTTTTTTGTATTTTATTACAAAATCTATTCCCTGGAGCTAGGGATCCATCTTGCTAACCATCCATTAGGTTGTTTCACTGACTTGATATGAGGGAAAAAAGGGCAGAATGGACAGTCGCTAGTGTAAATGGTGTATTTTCAAGTACGGTCTGAATTTTACCACACCATGCATGACTGCTCCCATTTCAAGTTCAGAAACACAGTATTGATGTTCACAGTAAGACAGCCTGCATCCTGCAAATGCCACTGGAACGAGCCCGCGTTCATCCATGTGCTGTGATAGCACGAACCCGAAACCAGAAATTGGGGTATCCTTGAAAGCCACGAACCTCTTAGCCAGGTCCGGTAGTGCTAAAACATAGTTTAAACTGTCTTTTAGCTGCTGAATTGTGTAGCTTAGTTTTTTTCCCACACCCAAAATGCATCTCCTTTTAAAGGTTCGTACAGAGGTGCTGCCTTTACATGGAAATCCGTGATGTACAATCGGTAAAAGCCCATCATCCTGAAAAATCTACGTAAGCTCTTTACATTTTGTGGCTCCAGAAATATAAGTGACATTTATATATATAGTACTAATTTGTTGAGTTACATGACAAGTTATGATTAATTTCAGCAGAAAGAAACGGTAGGAAAATAACAAATTTAGATAGAGGACTGACAGCCATTTTAATTTTTTTTTTCAGTTTTCTCAGTTTCCATTCACAGTTTTCCAAAGAAATATTGATAAATTCCAGATTGAGTTTGGAAATTATGTGCTTGCCGTATCCGATTCTGAATTACCTACACGCAGCAACTTATGCCAAATACCTATCGATCGGTAAATAAATTAATCGCTAGTCTTTTTCACCAAACTTACAAGGCATGTTACCAACTTCACATTTGTTTCACATTTCGAAATAAATTTTTTTTCACTCTTGAAAATCACACTTTTTTCTTTATTTTTTTTTTCACACATCTAAAATGGTAAATTTTCTCAACTCCTCACAATTTTATTTATTAGTCTAGCCAACTGCACCAAGTTCCAGGCGTGTTTCTTTCTCTATAGATTTTTTTAACACACTTAATTTTTCTTTTGGACAACAGACTTTTTTTTTTCAAAAATCGGCAGTCAGAACTTTGTACCTTGGATTACATAATTTGTAATTTGCATTATTGCATTTGCTAACTCAATTTGAACTAGGTCTATATCTTCCGTGCTGTTGCCAGCAGTTCATTTCCTGTGTTCGTCGTTAATTATAATAAAAGTTGAAAAATAATTAAACTGCGTAATAAAAATAACGAACATTTTGTTCATTTTTACAGATGCAATTCTCTCTAACTCAAGCGTCGTCGCAATTTATCGCTAGTGTAGCGGTATGCGCAACCAGCCCAGCATACGGGAACAGCGTGGACCAAGTAAACTGGCATCCGTAGGTACTTTTTAACTATTTTGTACATTACCTTAATGGGCCACGGAATTCGATCTGGTGTTAACTTGGTTGGTATCCCACCATTGACCAAAGGGATGTGCTTGCTTTTAGTCTTCGGGGTACCCAGGACCCCTCACAACATTCGCGATGCATGATAGGACTTAAATCTTTTTTTTTTAACTTTTGCATGGTACCATGCTGCAAAAGTCGCCTCTAAAAATTATCGTGGCTGAACATTTCTTTTGCTAACTGCGAATATTAAAATAAAATCTATGTGGAGCATGATGGCGCGAACAGCTATTCACATAGCTTGCATATATTTGAAAAATTTTCACCAATTTACACACTACATTAATTAATTTTACATCTTTTCACATTTTTCACGTGGTAACATGTCTGCAACTAATGGAACGTGAAATTAAATGCTACTTTTTACGCATAATGCGAGTAAATAAAAACCTTTTTCTTGGATTACATGTGAATTTAAACTAACTTAAATCATTCGTAGGCTAAGAGATACTTAACGCCTGTTGATTTACTATTACATTCCAATTTTTGCACTGTACTGTTATTACTCGTTGTGGTATTATCCTGCAATTAAATATAAAGTGCAGGTTCGTATAAGATTTAGATACTTACGCCTGTTGATTTACTATTACATTCCAATTTTTGCACTGTACTGTTATTACTTGTTGTGGTATTAGCCTGCAAATAAATATAAAGTGCAGTTTCGTATAAGATTTAGAGAGCGTATGCAGAATAACACATTCATCAAAAAAGACCACACTCAACTTTTGTGAAAATTCAAGATGGAGGCCAAAATGGCGTCCAAAAAGTGGTTTATGATAGTTGTAGCCAAACACGTGAAGAGATTCGAATTAAATTTGGTAGAAATATGCTTTGAAAAAAGGTTGAACGATGTTATGAACTCGATTTTTACCTATTTGCTTTTAAATGTAAAACAGCTGACCAAAATGGCATCCAAAAGTGGTTTTTGGTTTACATCTTCTAAACTGAACAAAAAACTGGTTAGGACTACTCGGAATAACACAGTCATCAAAAAAGGTCTCATTCATATTTTGTGTAAATTCAAGACGGCAGTAGGAGATGGCGTCCAAAACTCGGTTTACAGTATAGCCAAATACATAAAATGATTTGCATGGAATTTGGTAAGAATATTCAGAACAACATATTCATCAAGAAAGGTCCTATTCCGGCTTTGTTATATCAAAAAGGCGGCCCAAAAAGTATTTACATCGTTATACCCAAATGCATGCAGCGATTCGAACAGAATTTGATAAAAACTTTCCTTGAAATACAGCTGAAAGGCGAGGTACTTGATTTTATACCAAATGATGACTCAAAATGGCGGCCAAAAATAGCGTAAAAAAAAAGTTTGCGACCGTTACGACCAACGGAATTAATCCTCTTCTTTAGAGGAATTGGGGCGAGCATGGTCTGCTGTACAGAAAACTACCTAGTTGGTACTGTTCCAACACCTCTTTTCTTTCGTGTCCCTCCACAGCAAGCCATATTTTTTAAACTACCAAATAAAATTATTATCATGTTACAGTTTTTTTTTGCACGGTATACAAATTTATGTCTGCATAAAACCAACGAAAGTGGCTAGTTGTTTTATACAACAATGGTTGCATATAAAATAAGTGCTGGGTTGTGTACGTACATACGTAGTTTTAAAGCGTAAAACAAAGCAAATCAACTACTATGAAATTAAAACCAAAAGTAACAACTATCGGTTGTGCAAATAATGGACAGCCATACCGAAAATTACTGGAGTTCAGTTAGTTAGTGAACAGTGATGTAAATAAACATTTTTCATGGAGGGGGGGAATGTTACCCCCTGCTAGTAGACTTATGACCACTTTCATTGAACGATTATTTTTCTTGTTTTACGCAATGTACAGCTTCATCAAAAAGAATGCTTTGAAAACAACACCAAATGATTACATTTTTCCAAGAAGTTTTTACATTTACGCCACCTCAGCTAGATTTTAGGGGAGCAATTACAAAAGGAAGTGGCTATTTACAGGTACAGTACCTGCAAACAACTGGCTATTTACAGGTACTATACCTGTAAGTAATTGACTATTTACAGGTATTGCACCGGTAAGCTACTGTCTATTCACAGGTAGTGCTCAAAAAGTGAATGCACCAAAGCGAAAATACTTCAGTAGCACGAAAGCATCCGGCTGCATTGCTGTCTGAATCGTAGTTTGATCTTCCAGGCAAACCATTACGAAAATAAGGAAAGACTGCAATGAAGGTTTTCATTTAGTAACTAATCATTCTTGTAACTAAAGTCCGTAGTTGTGCGTCTTACGCGTAATTCCAGAGCTGTGCTTCGACAAAACGCCTTTCAAATATAATTTTGCGGGAAGGCTTTTGAGTTACAGACTCACTGGTGGCCAAGATAACCAAATCTGTAATCACAATTGATGTTAACCACGCCAAATTTGAGGAATCTGGGCCAGATTTTTTACCTGAAAACGTGGACGCTAAGCTATCGTTTCGAGCATAAAACGTTGCGTGTTTATGAATGCGAAACAAACATCACACTATACAGTAGCGCCATCTGTTGTCACTTTGTGTCATTAACATTGTTCACTGGTGATTGAGAACGTATAGGATTCTTTCAGATTAATTTACGCAGGCTTAGCTAACATTTACGTTTTTGATAAATTTGATTGTTCGTGGTTTCTGGTCATTAGATGTGCTTTAAAGCCACGTTTAACGTGTCATTTCAGAACAGTGTGCTTATACAATCTTCGACAAAACACCTTATAAGTGTGAATTTTGCGGGAAGGCACTTGAGCTACAGACTCAACGATTATAACCACTCGTGGCCAAGGCGATCAAATCTCTAAACATTCTCACAAACTGATGTTAACTGGGGCAGATGTGAGCTATGTGGGCCAAATCTACCAGAAAATGTGAACTTTGTGAAGTCGTTTTAAGCGTTCCAAAAGCGGATTTATTAGTCACATTTATACGAATGGAAAAATTATACGACTGTACAGTGGCGCCATCTGTTATCAATTATATCGTTAACCGTTACAGATTGTGCACTGGCGTATTTTCTTAGATTAATTTATTTAGGATTAGCTAATGTTTACTTTGTTGATGATATTTGTTTGTTCATGGTTTGTGCGTTCCTTCACTTGCTGCAGGATTTAACGATATAAAAGACAACAGATGGCACCGGGGGTAGCGATTTTCGTAAAAAAAAAAATTAGCAATAAAATGCTGTTTTCGTTCATATCTAGCCTGGCTTATATGGATTTGCTGAATAACCACCATGCCTGATCAGTTACGAAATTCACAC
>JAHWFP010058656.1:10183-40796 GCA_023313725.1 Lithobius niger
GATTACCACAGGAACCCCTACCCGACTATCGAAAACGGGCGAACATATTATTTCTTTAGGCAGCGAAAAGTTTAAATTGGTACATTGTTGCTTTGAAAAGTTGAAATTGGCACATTGTTGCCTCAACTACCAATTTGCTCTGCGCGCTCATCTCAGCGGCAAGTCTTAAATCGTACACGAAGAATAGGTTTTTTTTCACACAGTTAAGATTGCTCAAGCCAAAGCCATACTGGGAAAGGGGAGGGGTGTGGCAGTGGACTGGGAATGCCCATGTGTTGGGCAGTGCGTCCGTTACCCTGCTCTTTGCATTCTAATGCTACAATAACTAAACAGATTGAGAGGGGGAGGGGCAGTTTGTCTGTTACCGTTAAGAATAGGATTACGCATTAACCTTTTTATTTTTATATGCCTTTTTATATTTTTTGTTTGGGATGGAGACCGAATCGTTTTTGCAAAATCTTGCAAAAGGAGGAGGAAAGGGACAATATTTAATTAGAAAACAAAAACAAAGTCGTTTGATACTTAAGGTAAGGTTTAACTGATCCGAAGTCAAAACAGCAAAGGAACACAAATAAACTTTCTATAAGGCTTCAGATACTGCATGCAGTCTTGCTTAGTCCGCGTGAAACCTTACTTCTGTATTCAAATGTTTTTACCATTTTTACTTTTGCACGCGATAAATCAGATTGGTGCATTCTATTGGCTAAACGACATCCCTAGAAAATGTTTAAAAACCAATCATCTTAGTGGACTTAGCACAGCAATCCAGAGTTTGTGCGAGTCCGTGAACACCTGGAAATGATCTGGAAAGTACTAATGAAATTCTGTGCCTGGAAAAGACCTCGAAAAATCTTGAAAAATTATATACGTGTCATCAGAACACCCAAAAAAATTTGCCAAGAAAGTAGTCAAGTGCGTGGCCTCACATTATTCTACGTTTGTTTGGGTGCGATAATTTCAAAATTTGGGCTCTGGCTTTAATTCTATTTATGCCTGTGATGGTTGGATACAGCAGTAAGGTTTCACGTGGACTAAGCAGTACAGCAAGACTGCAGTATCTGAAACTTTAAAGGAAAGTTTATGTGTGTTCCTTTGCTGTTTTGACTTCGGGTCAGTTAAACCTTAACTTAAGCATCAAACTACGTCGTTTTTGTTTTCTAATTCCATAGCTCACCACCTGGGGGGAAAAAGCTAACCTCCCAGCATGCAGCGCCACCCATCCCCACAATCGTGTGAGCATTTGATCAGGGTGGTTGTATGCTGTGCTCTGCCTTACTGAAATTCCACTTTCCTGCATTGAAAACTCGTGCTTGCACCAAAAAACTCCAGGTGATAGACATACGTTCTATTGTAAGTGTAGGAGTTGCCCTTTGTTTGATGATCCGTGGGAAATTTGTTTCTTCCGTTCAGCTAAAGAATGTAAGTCTGTTCTGAAAATATGGTATAAGACAGACCAATGTTAATTATCTGCAGCCCGTAAAAACTCGAAATCCTAATCCTAAAAATACTTCTTCAGTGCCTGCAACCTCCCAGTGAACCCTAATGGCATGATTTTATTGAAGGTTTCTGTTCCCAATTTAATGCCACGACCCACTTGACCTTACCCAGTTTGCTGTTGCTTCTCGTAGTACTCCCTTTTCTGTTCCAGCTCCCACCTGTTGCACCCGACATTCCCGTTGGGGTATTGAGTTTGATTAGTGCAACGATGGGAAATGTTTTAGACGAATTACAGGTATTGAGGGAAAACTACCATGTTGTTCATTGTTCATGAAATCGTTTGCGATGAATTTGCAGAACGGGATGCTGCGAAAGCCAATATGGCTGCCGCCATTGTGCCTGATGTTCAGCATGTTGAAGGGAACGCTGTCACATCGGATGGAGTGAACAATGCTCTTACTTTTTGCAGCTTCGCCTTTTCACCAGTTCGCCCCTTCGCTGGTTCAGCCCCATTTGCCCATCTTTGGTTGTTTGTTTATCGAGGTTGATAGACGGTTTGACGCATTGTGCATTTGATGCTTCGCTATCTCTTTACCCAGTTCTGCATGATGCCATGGCTAGACCTGCCAAGGCTCATTGAGACAAGGACCCTTCGCCTGCCAAGCCTTCGGTCAAAGCGCAGTCATGTTCGTCGCTTTGTGCCATTTTTTGGTGAGGTTTGCTGTCAGTTCAGGTGTAGTAATTTTCATGATATTTTTATGTGCTGGTTCCTGCAAATTCATTAGGGGTCCCAGTTCCTCCGAAGCACCCCTATGTTCCGCACTTACCCGAAGGGCTCCCAGCAACCCACTCGATGAAAGGCATCCCAATGATACGAAATGCAGTCTATTCTGTTCCATGTACTGAATGCGATGCAATATACATCAGTGAAACCCGACAGCGAATTTGCAAAAGAATCCACGAGCACATGCTAGCACTCGACCAAAATCACACCTGAACCACCTGGAAGAACACAGTTTACAGTTCTACTTGAATTTTCGGAGAAAATACCGTTCTTCTTCTTCAGAAATACACGCACAACACAGAGGAAAAAACAAGTTCTCACATCACCAAATGTAAACAAAATTTCCTCCGTGTTGTGCGTGTATTTCTGAAGAACGAGAACGGTATTTTCACCGAAAATTCAAGTAGAACTGTAAATTGTGTTCTTCCAGGTGGTTCAGGTGTGATTTATTTCTTGAAATGACTTTGCAAAACCACTGTAATCGCCGTTTACCGGTTTTTGTTAAACTCGATCAAAGGGACACACAAAATTGGGTAGCCATGCATCACGTTAAGTTCCAACACGACATCGTGTAGACAATACATACCTGCTCCTCGCATCTAACACTTACAGTGACGCACACCTCCAAGCACTAGAATACATGGCCATTCAACTATTTCAGTTTTAAAAAACAAGACTCCTCATGAATTTGCAGGACCAGCACATAAAAATATCATGAAATTACTATCCCTGAACTGACAGCAAGCCTCTCCAAAAAATGGCACAAACTACTGCTAACTCCTACTTCACCAACAAACTTGCAGCACGAGATGCCAGCACCATCCAAGTGGCCAACGGCGCCAAAATGCAAACATAAACTCTAGCATGTAGTCGTTATTTTTGTACGTGCTCTTACACTTTTTGCCTGATGAAGGTAGTGGGATGGTTATGTAAGCATATAATACTACCGAAAATTAACTAGACCAATTGTTTTTGGTTGTTTCTTTTCTGGCATAGCGTTAGTCCTCTTTTCACGGTGATCTTCACGCATGTAAACTTTGATGCACGCGTGTAAACTTTGATGACGAATTTGAAGTTGGCGTGGTTTTCCTCCCCTGTGACAATGGCACCTTCTTCAATGCCATAGGGAGTCCACTGTGAAGGTTTACGAGGCAAAGTGGCGCAGATGGTTTGCCTGGGGCACTGACAATACCGTGGACCCTTGTGACCCCTCGGTTGCTTCTCTGGCTGCCTTGGCTATCTCTTCTAGGCAGATCTGTTCCCCTTTGCCATTAAAGGATATCGCTCAGTCATTAATTTGGTTTTTTAAGTTGCACTGGTCCTTCCGAAGCAAGCAACAGCAAGGTGATTTCCAGGCTTGTACATGCCTTTGACAACCTCTGACTGCATGTTCGTCGTCCGATTCCATCTTGGAATCTCCGTTGTGTTGTTAAGTTTCATGGTCAATCCTTACGAGCTTTTCCACAAAGCATCTTTGTCGCATCTGACGGTATTTCTGGTGGCCATGGCGGCTCGTCAGAGTGAGCTAGCAGTGTTCTCCAGGGAAGATGGCCACATTCGCTTCAGGTAGGACTGGTCAAAGGTAATCCTGGCTGTTCCGATGAAATTCCGTGCTAAAAATCAATATCCGGATGAGGCTCCGCATCCCGTTGTGACTCAGGCTGCCATCAATACAGGATGTGGTGGACTCATCGGCCGGTGAACAAATTACAGTGCTCCATTCGCGCATTGAAACCTTGCCTGAAGAACACTTGGCTGCCATTGTCTGCTCAACCACAAAAAGACAGAAACGTCACTTTGGATGCCTCTTTCTTTTTTTTGGTGCTTCGATTTTCCGAAGTCTCGCTGTATAATGTGTTAACGTATTTTCAATGCCTCTTTTCTTTTGGTGGACAGGAACGCTGTGACTCCGTCCCCAGTTCCACCTCCAAAGATCACGGTCTGGATTTGTGAAGATTCGCGGGCATATGAAATTATCTTCCACCGGCGGTGCCATCACACTTGACATTCGCAGCTTGCGTGCCTTTGGATGAAATTGTGACAGCCTGCACAATAAGAACACCTTTATCAGCCACTATGTGAGAGATGTCAGTGGGGTTTTGCAAATCAAAGAATGTGTAATGGCTGGCAGCTTAGGTGGCCAGAAGTAATGCCTGTTGCTTGATGAGTGTTCCCGATTTGCCTCAGGTGGCAATGTTACTTTCATGGATAGAGTATTAAAACACAACCGCTACCCAATCTACCTCTACGGCCAAAACGACATTACAACTTCCAAGGGATGTCACCCATCACTCTATAGATAAAATGACTGATCCACCGACGCTATTCAAAGCCCCACTGGGAGACTCAAAAAGTCTCCAAACCATAAGTTAATATCTAACCTTACATAAGTTTTAAATACATCTTCTGCTCATTTTAGCTCAGGGTTTGGTGCGATCCATCTCCTTCAGCCAGTAACTAGCGGGAAGTGCTTTCAGATAATAGTCAAAACGTTATTTTAAAGATAAAATTGGTTCGAAAACACCGGCACCGGTACTCACAGTGGTATTTAAAAGGCATATTAACGATCACAACAAAAACACAACTTCACCACCTTCGAAGAACACAAAATGGTCCTACACTTGAATTTTCGGTGATGCTGCTTTCACCTTCATCAGAAGTTGTGCGAGAAAATAAATTTAAAAGTCACACCACAGCATCGATTTTCTATCCAATTTTTAAACTCCCGCTAGTCTTTCGTACCACTGAACTGTACGTAGCGTGGAATCTGGATTTTCCATTGCCTATCCAGATTGGCTCCAAGCTCTGGCCGAACGAGCTGGTAATTGTTGATGTAGCTTGGACTTACTAGATTCATCAGTGGCTTGTGGTTTGCTTCAAATCTGTTGATGGCAAGTGATTCTAAAACTCTCAAGTGTCTTGTCTTCCAGCATGTTTGATTTGAGCAGTATTTCTTTTTCTTCCATGCTATTTCGTGTTTTGTTTTGCTCGAATGCACAGCAATCCTGTTTTTGCTGTCGTTGTTATTAGCTGCATTTGCATGCTCGTTCAGTCTCACCAACAGCTGAATACGGGTCTCTCCGATGTAGGTGGCCTGGCCTCCCTCCCCCTAATACTTGCGCCAACCCAGTCCCCTCCATCCACCCATTCACACAGCGAGGAGTGGTCTACAAAGTCCCATGCAAGACCTGCCAGGCCACCTACATCGGAGAGACCCGTAGACAGCTGTTGGTGAGACTGAATGAGCACGCAAATGCAGTTAACAACAACGACAGCAAAAACGGGATTGCTGTGCATTCGAGCAAAACAAAACATGAAATAGCATGGAAAGAAACAGAAGTGCTGCTCAAATCAGACGTGCTGGAAGACAGACACTTTAGAGCTTTAGAATCGCTTGCCATCAACAGATTTGAAGCAAACCACAAGCCACTGATGAATCTAGTGAGTCCAAGCTACACCAACTTTTACCAGCTCGTTCGGCCAGAGCTTGGAGCCAATCTGGATAGGCAATGGAAAATCCAGATTCCACGCGACGTACAGATTAGTGGTACGAAAGACTAGCGGGAGTTTAAAAATTGGAAAGAAAATCGATGCTGTGGTGTGACTTTTAAATTTATTTTCTCGCACAACTTCTGATGAAGGTGAAAGGAGTATCACCAAAAATTCAAGTGTAGGACCATTTTGTGTTCTTTGAAGGTGGTAAAGTGTGTTTTTGATGTGATCGTTAATACAAAATTGGTTTTTACTTATCCTAAAGTACTTAACTTTTCAACCCACACACCGTCCCCATCTCAGCTCGTGCTGAAGAGAATTGTTCTACAAATTGATTGTGAAGATGGGTGGTGCTGTATGCTGGGAGGTTAGCATGTATGCCCCCAGGTGGTGAGCTATGGAAGCCTCTTGAAGTGAAATTTAAGGTTTTTGAGCCTAAATATAAATGATATTTTTCCAGTAATGCAAGGTAAGTATTTTAGGATAAGTAAAAACTAATTTCATCTTTAAAAATAATGCATTTGGTGTTGCATGTGGTATCTAAATTTATGCTTCTTAATTATAACTTCGTGGTTACTTCCCCCTTAACCATTTTTTCACACCCAAATTTGTATAGTCAAGTATTCGTACATTTGATTCAAAATGTTTAGTGTCGTAGTAGTGCTTTGCAAATTTTTTTTCAATATTTCAAAGTGAACCAAAACGATACTTTTTATTTTGAGGTGTCTTCTTTTTTTGTTCACTTTAATTCAACTGTTGTTTTTTTTCCATTTTCAGACATTCGTCGACTGTGTCACTTCACTCGACAGAGTCAGAAACACAAGAGTCCGTGGACGGAGGAAGACATGGTGGCAGCACTTGAATCTGTGCAGTGTGGTCGGCTGACATATGCGCTGGCTGCTCGCAAGTTTGATATACCGAAAGCGACTCTGCATTATTACGTCATCCTTATGAAAGCGGTGGAGGCAGTGCGAAGTGGACGTATGACGCCCGAAATTGCAGCCATAAAATACAATGTTCGGGCCAGCATTCTAATAGGTTGTCTGTACGGCGCTGAACTCACGCGAGCAGCATCCCCGCCCTCTGTCGGTTCCGACCGCAACGACATGTTCAAAAAAGAAGCATAAGTGGTACAGGTGCCGGCACACAAGCAAGCTGAATTGGTCGCTTGAAATTATATCCAAAGTCATTATCTCAGTCAATGTTTGCTTGTTGCATTTTAACCAAAGCGTCGTGGAAAAAGTCAACAAAAGTAGTTTCCGCAAAACTCTAACAAGCAAACTTGCTGTGATGTTGTTCCCGAGAATGCGTATGCATTTTCTAAAATTTCCGTGAAATCCTCCGCTGGGTACTGTCTTCATTGTTTGTTTGGTTTGAAGTGGTGTGTGCAGTAATTCTGAACTTCAACTTTTGCATATGAATGGTGATACTTTCCCAATAACTTGACCGGCGTCGACTGGAATTTTGCAAATTAGCTCAGGAAACTATTAAGTATTCTGTTTTTCAGAGCGGGTGTAGCCTCAGGCGTTCCTTTGCCCGAGGCTGAAGATTGCCATAAGACGAAGAGATCGGGGAATGTGCAAGACGGCTCTTGTTTAACTTCTGTAAAAAAAAACAAGCACTTGCCCTGTGTGCATCATAAAGCGGATGGGGCTTGCTGTCGTCCGGCCCACCGAAGCACACAAACTTAAGAAGAATAACTGTGGTATCTCGAAAATAAGTGTGTATTTTTCAAAGCAGTGCTATCAGGTTTGTTTTTCTAAATATACTTCTTTCTACCTACCTCGGAAACAGTGATAAAGATAAGGAGCATTCGGGGCGTCTTGGTGAAACCGACCTGACCTCATTGATTGTGCTTCCGTGGTGGAGCAGCTATGTCTACCTCGAAAGACTTTGTTCACCGCAAAGTGTCGATTTCAGGGTAAAAATCTGTAGAAAGCTTTTGTGCGTAGCTTTTCCGTAACGGGTGAACTACCTCAAGATGTACCGAAACAAGTGTAGAATGTAGTTTGAGGTTGTGGTTTCTGATTCAGAAGCCTTTATCTTTAGCCTACGAGAGTTGTTCAGGAATTCTTTAGAACATGTTTCTTGATACCGGTAACATAGACTTATATATAAATAAATATATTATATATATAAATATTATAAATATGACTATATAGTGAGGGAAATAAGTGTTTTTTTTTTCCTTCCCTCGCATGTACATTTTTGATAGCATGTTGGTATCTGAAAGCGAAAATTCAAACGAGAAGGAGTTTCTGTTGCTGTTGGTAACAGAAACGGAATTAGAAATACTGTAAACATTAAGACGAATATCTGTTGCAGCCCATCGAATACAGCCGACAGCACATCCATTATTTTGCGTCTTAACGGTTATGTCATGAAACTTTTACGAAGCTTTGAGTGAAACGATTGTGCCAGAGTACACAGTAGCTTATGTGTATGCTTTGTTGCTTTTTTCTTTTTCATTTGTGTTAGGATCTGCAAACAAAGTTGCAAACACTTTCTACTTACGCGAAAACAGTGATAAAGATAAGGTGCATTTGGGGCGTCTTGGTAAAACCGACCCCCAACTCATTGATTGTGCTTTTGTGGTGGAGCAGCTATGTCTACCTCGAAAGATTTTGTTCACCGCTAAGCGTCGATTTCAGGGTAAAACGTGTAGGAAGTTTTTTGTGCGTGGCTTTTCCATAAGCGCGGCGCTCCCCCGGGCAAAAATAATCCAGCTTTATCAATATAGACTGTGCTGGGCAAGTTTCCAATGTTAATTAAAATTTATGGTTTCTTTTCGTGTCTACTTCTTAGCAGAATTTGACTGATAACAAATTGATACTACAAAATAAGCCGTTTCAATACTTTGAAACTCAATGGAATCATACTCACTGAAAAATCGCACAACCAAGACAAGTTTAAACGGTAGAAAAACTTGTAAATTTTCAGTAGACACTCTCTGCCACCATCATCAGGCTGCAGATACCGAGTGCTACTTCACATATCTATACACGATCACTTTTTGAATTTTTCCGATTCACAGTGGGCCTTTACTCCAAATTCTGTGCTGCAGATGCTTGTTGTTGGTACTGCTCTGTACCCAACACAAGAGAGCAGAACTAACAACACGCGTCTGCAACCCAGAATTCGGATCAAAGGCTCACTGTGAATGTTATCTTTATTTAGGGAGTAAGATGCCAGATGTAAGAAAACAAGACACACTTTTACCAAAATTGTTCATCGCTACCGGCAAAATAGTGGTACGAATTCTCGGCAGTAAATGCTTCAGAATAGTTTCTAAAATCGTCCGCCTTCATCAAGTTCGGTAGTCCAGGAACACTGCTTACTATTAATCGGACTCGAATTTGAAATTTGCGCTGCTGTCGTTGGAAGCAGTGGGATGCTGTGGCAATGATGGCATTAACATGCCTTAGTCTATAGAGCATGTCGTAGCATAGAGGCTTGCAATGTGGAGAAGCGACTGTGTGCAAGATCTGACATCACAATCTTTGAAATGTTTTGATGTGCTAGGTCATGCGGGTTCATAAGTAGCACCTTAGCACACTGGATATATGTTGGATGGAGAGGTTTTCTAGAGCACTCAGTTGTGGCACGAAGTTTAAGTTCGATTGTAATAGTATGTTGGTCCCTTCCAATTAATGCTGTGTTTCGTGAGCTGGTGACTGGCTATGCCACTTTTTCTGTCTCTTCTTTTCACCACGAGTTGTTATTCTTGTACTCGGCTATGAAGCTTCTTATAGATACTTGTTTCAACCATGGTTTCAACCTGGAAAAGACGCTTTTGATGCATATGCGCTGTGAGTTACGCACCTTGTAGGTTGTGCACTTCTGGCAGAAAGAGATCCAATTCAAGAGAAAGTAACAGGTCCATGCATTCTGCACAAAGTCGAATGCAGAAAAATGACGACAGTTTCGCTGAAGTTGATTTAATTACTACAACGTTAGCAATCAAAGTTAGACAAAATCATGGAACTGAAGTAGCCTGACAAAACTAGCTAGGCGGAAGAGAGGTCTTGACTAAATTTATGAAATTTTAAGGTCAGAACTTAGGTTTGACTTTGGGTTTGAAAGCAGATCAACGCCTAACGAAGGCTTAACTGAAACTACCCGGTTTAGGGTTCACTAAGGTTTAAAAGAAGTCTTAGGCTTAAGAAACCTATCAAGAAAGAGTTACCCTGACCTTAACGGACTGTAAGAAATCAGCCTGCTTTTGGCCCACGAACTAAGGAAACTTCCATAACTAAAGATTTTAGTTAAACAGGCTTACTAAAGGCTGTCAGTGCCACAAATTCCCCTAGTCAGAAGCACCTAGTGGACGTGAGGGCTAACCAAAAGATTTACCCACATTTTACCTTGTTTTTCCCAAAAAAAATTCCTTAAGGGATCAAAATAAAACCTAAAGCAAACATTAGCAACATACAAGATTTGCAAAGAACATGTTTTCAAGAATAGTTGCAAATTTGATAGGGGAAAGCAAAAGCATTGTATCCATGTGAATATCTAAAAGGTGGGCATCAACACGACAAAACTGTAGACATGGGCGGTTGCACGACCTTGGGTATTAAATAGGCGACTTAGAATGTCTTGTAGGAACTATCACAGATAGCGATAGCAAAATTAAGTGTGACTGAAGCAGGGTCAGAAGATATTTTTCTCATTTTACTTTTCGACGCTGACACCTTGCATTCACAAATTGTTTTCGATTACCAGAAATTCGCTCAAATTTCCTATTTTTGACTGGGGGACCAGTTTTTACCTATCGGGATCGATTTGTTTATGTTGTTCAGTTCCGACTGATCAGTTGTAGTGCTAACAAAACGGAATTATGCGGCGTAAATGCAATGTTGCCGAAAAGCAATAATGTGAAATCAATTCTTGGTAATCTAGTTTTGAAAGTACATAATATTGCTTCGTGCATTTTAAGTTGGCGACTACTATGTTAAAAATACTACGTTAATAGGAACCGGTTTATGCCTTTTGACAAAATTACTGCTGTAATGGAAATTTGTTTTAATGTTTACGATATTACGTGTCTTTGCAGTCAGGGTGAAACTCAATCAAAGTGTAAAGTTGGGTTGACGAAGGATATGTGCTTTGTGGTATTTTAGTGGGTCCGACTTTGTGAAATTGCTTGTGCAGTTAATTTGTTGGTGTACGCCGAGAAACTATGTTTGCAGCCATGTTTGGTTTTGTTACACCAGTGAGTGGTCATACCCGTAATCGAGGGTAATATGGATTGTAATTATGTAATTATGCAACGACTAGCTTGTTATGTACCATAACTTTGTTGAGTTTCAAAAGCCATTTTGAATCTGTGGAAATGTCATACAAAATGGAACTTTCTTAAAGAATTTGAATTGATTAATTTGGCTATATAGAAAAACGTTGTTAGCAAAGCTTGCATGAATACATAAAAATACTAGTTTAATTTGCCGATAGAAAATATCGTTTTGAACAAAACTTATTATGAAATATTGTCACCACTTTTATAAGGTTAAATGAATTTCAATGGTGAAGATTGCAGGAAGAGCCTCAACACCACAATCGGAGCAATCAAAATTTTTTTTAAATACAGCATGGCGTTTATATTTTGGGATTGATCATTTGTTATGGATCGCTTTTGTGAAAGTGATAAAAACTCTCCAAGTCAAAATCGACGATGTGACATCTTCGAATTTCTGCGCGTTCATGCAATATAGACAAACAGTGAATTAGTAGTCTCGCATTTGAATCATGTTCACGCCTCAAGCGTTAGTCACAACTGTTAACATGAACATCCATTCAGGTGCAGCAACCGAACTTGGCTACTAACACAGAAAGGAGAATTTTATTTTACCGATGAATCTGAAACGCTTGCAGTTTCATTTTTAGAAGGGAAAAAACTTGTTTTTAAATGTGAATCGTAGCGTTAGAAATCATTATCATGTTTAAAAAAACTGAAATGAAGAAGAAAAATCACACAAAATCCAGGTTGTAGAATTTCAGGATGTTGTTTTATTCTTATTGTTGTTGATGTGTGTAGAATTGTATAGGTGGTGGGCATCAGGTTATGTGGTAAGGAACGGATATGTTGTAGACGGAAAAAGCCAGTTGGTGAGGTCAAATGACGGTTCTGTTTTTACACGGTGTAATCCAAATCCAGTTGACTTTTGGCAAGGTAAATACGGTTCAGCCCTCGGAAACCGGGAAGGGTCCTGGTTTGACTTAGAAATTTCCTTTAAAAATAACCCCATGTTTTCCGTGTTGGTCATCGGTGCAATGTATGTTGGAAAAATGCAAACAAAAAAAGTGACACATCTTCTGTAAGTACTGTAAATACCGGTATATCGTTACGCCGAAATCTTATTTGGGCATTGCATCACCAGTGTTTCGCCACCTCGGTATGACTTTGATTGTCTATGAATGCATTCCGGCCAACGCTTTTAATTGTTTGTTACTTATTTGCTTGTGTTTCTGGAGTATTCATTAATTCATCGTGGAAAGTCGTGGAGTATTAACACGTGAGTACGAACCTTGGTGTAATGAACCAGGGAGCATGAGAATTAACTTTAATTCGTTGATTTCCACTTTTTCCTAAGCTGAGCAATGTTTCCTCCTAAATCGTTTTTTTTTTTGAGGCAGCGTCTGTAGCGATGGATACATTTTGACAGATTTTGATGTCTCAGTATTGGTTACCAGGTTTTAAAAAAAAATCTGTTCGGTGGTGCTAATCCCAAAACTACAACTTAAAAGATTTATAAGTTAGTTATTTAACAGAAGAAAAAACAAAATGTTACCACTGAAGGGATAAAAGGCAATACATTGATTTTTACTTGCGTATACTACCTTTAGGTCACCTACACACCGCTGGAAACGAAAGGAGCAGTGGGAACTCGTTACATAAGTTCGATGCAACAATTACTGCATCACCACTAGATGTTTCAATAAGAGTCATTTTCAGCCTGGAATGTGGCGAAATTATTCCTCACAGATGGAGGTACTAGTTTGAACATGTGACGCCAACCGAGGTGTGAGATCGTTTAATCGTTTTGCGGATACTGTCACTCAACTCGCTCAGTTTCGACTAGTAGCGTCATCTCTCAGCAATAATTGTGGCGGATTTCAGGGTCGAGATGGTGCCTATCAAAGGATGTAGTGGTAACGCAGTAAGAAACTGTTTGTATCCAATGTACATAACATGATCCCGTCACTAAATTTGTGTCCAGCTGTTGTGTAGATATCAGGATTTTGTTTGTAAAGAAATATTTAGCCCCTTTTGGTGTAAACTTCTTTTTTTTTGTTTTTTTTGTTAGTGGCCACTGTCATGTGTGAAAGAATTAACAGAGCTTAGTCTGAAACTGCAAAACATTCACAATATGCAGCAATATCAAAAGTCGAATCGAGACAGTTCTGTGTAAGTAACCATTGCTACGGCAAGTAAACAGCTTATGGCTGCTGCCCAAATAACCATTGTAATGGTCAAGTTGATACGTTATTGATTGAGCTCTTTCTTCTAGACGGCCAATCATCCCGTTATTCTACCGTAATACGTATACTTTGTCGCCAGATTTTTACATCCTGTAAGAATGCTGCCCGCCGACTAGCCCGTTGTTCCTTTGGCAACAGCATTATCTTTTCAATTTTCTTGTACTTTTGTAAGTTTGGCCGCATTCGCAAATAGTGCCCATCTCATAGTTCAACAAGAGATACCAAGCACTCGTAAGTGCAGTCCATAGTTATAGTAATTTATAAGAGGGTACGTACCGAGTTACCTTGCCAAGATTTGAATGACATCGGATTACATCCGGTACAAAAAAAAATTAAAATATCCTGCTTTAAAATATGCATGGCATCGCAGGTTTGGCTACGTAGTTTTTAATTTTTTCTATTGTATTAAATACTGTAGGCCTAGTGTGTGTAGTAAAATTGTTTTTTTTTTCTCTCCAAAGAATGGTGCCGTTTTAATCAAAACGTGTTCTTCCAATACCAAAATTAGAACAGAAGTTACTGAATTTATTCAAAACGGGTTGTTAAAACAGTGCAGTCTTGTTTTACGTGCTACACGTTAATGTTAAAGGAATGCTTTAAAGTTTGTTTTGCACCGCATTTCTCAATTGTTGATTTGAAGTTTTAAAAGCAATATCTTGCTTCATATGGTATGATGAACTCCTCACACGAGCTACTGAAGTCACAAATAAACAGTGGGTCTTTAGCCTGCATCAGATATTTTGGAAGGAGAATAAACTTTAAATAGATGTAGCGAATTAGGGACACCGGTGGGAAAAAATAGTCTGTTTCTGCACTTTAGTCAAAATTTGAATAGATGCCTAAATACTGCTTTGTAAATCTAAAAGCATGTGTTGTGAAGCCGGATGTTCGTTTGTGATAAAAGTGCAATTGAATTTGTTAAGATTGACAAAAAGTAAGGCACGAGGTTTTTGAGATGCCGACGACACCGTAAAGTGTTATTTAATTACCAGCGATACCGCACGATTCATTCTTTAGAATTTACCTCTGCTAAGAAAAATGTAAGAAACTGTGTGAGCAGAAAGATCGGGAACAGTTCCCGTCGGGAACTTGGACGGGAATTTGTCCAAGTTAAATTTTATTTTCACGTAAGAAACGGCAAACAGTAAATGTCGATTACCAGTATTTTTGTTTGTAGGCCTCTTCTACACATTTAAAATTCCCAAGCAATTCTACTACATACGAATGTTGCAAACGTATAGTTCTAACTGCCTAGTTCTTCCATTGGTATTTTTAACATGGGTAAAGGGCTGTTTGATCCTTAAAAGTAATGTTTTATTTTTATGTGGTTTTCTCTGTGATGCAGTTTAATTAACAATTGAGGAGAGAAATTGCAGTTAAGACACTGGGCTGTTTTTCATTATTAAAGAGAGATAAGTTCATTTTTAACACCATGGCAAAGTATAAGTTTTGCTGTGGATATTTTGGTAACGTCCTGGAATCGCTCTTGTTACTGGTGTACGGTATCAAACCAAGTCGAAATAACAACCTCGTGAAAACCAGAGGAAACATTCGGCTGCCAGTCACATGCTGCAAGTTGATTGAAGCAATGTGATGGACCGTTATTTACGTAGCGTACAACATACATGTGTTGGGTGCCTCAGGTTAACTTGGTATAATTTAAAACTGCCCAACTCCACTGATTCCCAGAGCTGGCATCTAGATAAACATCTTGTGGTGTGACGCTGCCTGCATTCAAAAACAACCAACCTTCAGCGCTGTGAAGAAATTACCTTTGTTGGGTATTGCCGTTGTACATAACGTGGCAACGGTTTTTTTTTCGAAATGTCATTGAGAATGCGGTGTGAACTGGACTTTAAATCAAATTTCTTGTACACTTAAGCTTTGCCTTTGATCGTTTTTCATTGGTCAGGTATTCCCATAAGAAGCTAAGTCTATTACACTCCGTATTTTTAAAATGTATGCTTGGTTTTTCTGGTCAGCGTTATACGACAAAATAAAATGGCATGTGTCTGGGTTAAAATCAAATGGCATGTGTCAGGGTTAAAATAAAATGGCGTGTGTCTGGGGTAAACTAAAATGGCATGTGTCAGGGTTAAAATAAAATGGCATGTTTCCGGGTTAAACACTGTCTTAGCTATTGGGTATGTGATGGAGCACAACTGTTTAGAACTTTATCATTTAATTACTGCTATATCAAAACTTGACATTTGATCTCAGGGCATGGGAAAGTTAAATCGTTGAAAATCATGATTTTATATTCATTTGGATACTACTTCTCTAGATGCTGTAAACTTCTGTACGTTGGAGTGTCTGTCTGTCTTTGCGTGAGCTTTCATTCGGGAATGAATGAATGAATTTTAAATGTATTAGTGTCATATTTATAAAAACGATGCACTTGCCGTGCTATTGCATATAAGCATAAGAAATGCGGGTTATGGGTCTACATATTTCGTCCCAGTGTGTGCCACAGATCGTTTTCAGGGACAAAGTTTTTTTTTTAATAATAAATATTGTAAACTTTTACCTACTTTGTTTATTCTGTGAAATGTTCTACCTCAGGCTGCTTTGCTTTATTTTATTCTATTTGTTTGCAGTGTAAAGTTGGGATTGCAGTTTTGTCGTGGTGAACTCCTCTTGCCAACTTGCTTGCTGTGTCGATTAGGTTCAGCTCGTTTAGATGAAGTCTATGGGTAACACTAGTATAAAAGCATAGGTTGACCAACATTTTTAAACAGACTTAAAACAAGTAAATGGTGCAAAGGTAAGCGGACAAGTTGAAATGCACGAAATTCAATTATTCTTGAACTCGAAATGCTGAGTTAATTCGCCATAACCGACCTCTGTATGTAATGAAACTTCTGCGTTAATCTTCCCACATTTGTGAATTGATAACTTTATCATAATGTGGTGAAGCTGATCACACATCAAAGAAGCTAAGCTTCACTGGATACAAAATTGTGAGGCGTATACCTACGTACCTATCCGGCTTTACGCGGGCTTGGGCTGGGTATGCGTCAGATTTACCGTCTACAAATGTAGGGCTGTAAATTCCAATAACCACAAGCAAAAAAATATCAGAATACGGCAGCATTGGATGATTTGTTTTGCTGCAGATTTACTTACAAAGGCCACTGAGATTTAAAACTTGTTCAATCCCACATATTTTAGCGGGATGTCTACATAGGTTGGCCTTTCCCCATTTGTGAACTGTTAACTATTTTTTCTTTAAGCTTTCCTTAAAAAAAAAATTCAATTTTTCTTATCAAATCTTACCTCGGCAATAGTGACGGATAAAATACTAGTTAGTTTGCTTTTAATTTCAAATTGTAAGCTTAATATTACATCAAGGTTTGTTTTTGGTAGGGTTTCAAAGATTAACGCTTACCATTCTTTTCAAAGATTTAACGCTTACCAGTCGGATTTGATAACAAACCTAAACATTTATGCCATTTTCATGTGCCAATTTTGGCTAATTATTCACAGCAAATGGCTAAGTCTGTGCGTTTGTAATGAAAGTGTTTTAAATGGCAGCTTGGTTGTGGAACCTCAACGTTAATTACTTACATTCTCATGAAGGCTGATATGCAAAACCAAAATTGCAGCACAAATTCACAGTGAACGTTGCACAGCAGGCGAATTTTCAGTTATAGCACTAGTTACTTGTGAGTCTTGTACCTTCTTCAGGCATCGAAAAACATACATTTGGCCACATGTTGTTCATTAGGAGAAAGTTGTTATACAATTTGAAATCACTGTTCTTCTCAGTTATGACTGGATGCATCATTTTGCATCCTGATGGGTCTTTGTAGCCAGGCATCCTACTTGCGTTGAGGCCAGTCAACAGATCTGGAGTGACAAGTTGAGCTAGTTGAGGATGCCGGTTCTTGGGTGAGTGACACACCCTGTTTCGAAATTGCTGAGTTGCGATGGTTTCGACAGCTCGGATGTGTGCCTCATTACTTGTGTTTGCATTCAGCAAAATGCTTGACAAAACACGCGCAACAAGCAATCCAGCAATTTCAAAACGTGGGTGTGCCACCCATGAATACCCAAGAACTGGCATATCCGCCAGTAGTTCAGCACGTCACTGTATAGAGATCTGTCAACTCGCCTCAATACTAAGAGGGATGACTGGCTACCAAGGCCCACTAGGATGTGTAGGATGCATCCTGTGATAACCAAGACGTGCAGGGATTTCAAATTGTGTAAATAACAACTTTCTCCTGATGAATAAGGACATGTAATTTCCACAATAATACTAGGCCCGATTTTGCGGTGAGTTTCGTTGCGATCAACGGGGAATTTTGCGGCATTTCGGTGCAATTTTCGGTGATGGATATGGAGGCAGAATTCGATAACGGCAGCCCTTTGGCTCGTATATTGACAAACTGTATGAAGACAAAAATTCCAACGGAGCACGAAAATATGGGTGTACAATTGCAGCCTAACTTTGAAACGTAAATATCCACGTACGTAGTTGATGATATCGACTGCTTACTTAACGGCAGCCTTGTGCCAACAGCATTGTTTGGTGTGGATTTTCCAGAATATTGCTTCTGTCATAACGGCTACCGGAATTTTGTTGGAGTAGCTAGTTGTCATTTATACTGGCTTGTTTTTCATGAAAACTAAAGCCATTTTGCGCTATTTTTTTGAAATTTTGCGCATTTTGCGACTTTACGGAATTTTGAGGCAATTAATTGGGTGTTTTTGCTTCAGTTAGTGATTGTTTACCTACCACTTCAAGAATAATTTTTATAACTCATTTAGAGAAATTACATGTCCTCACTGATGAACAGTATGTGATTATTGATAGTGAACTAAAATAGTGTTTTGAGTGGCCTGAAGAAGGTGACAAGACTCATAAGTAACTAAACTAGTGATATCATCAAAAATTCGCCTGCTGCACAATTTCCACTGTGAATTTGTGCTGAAATTTTGGTTTTGCGTATCGGTCGTCATGATGAACCTTAGTAATCGTTTAAAAACCAAAGTAAACTATCGCTCAAAATTGTTGAGGTTAAAAACAATTCTGTTCCAAAAAAGCTGGGATTGCTAGATCAAATGAGATGTTACTTTTTTAAATATTTTTAAAGGAAGTTATCCTAATAAAATTTGTGCAACATCCAAATGAATAAATGTCTTAACCAAATAAGACCTTGTAGTTCAGCAGAATATCTTCACTCAGGGACCCGTCTGGACAACACAAATCATGTCTCGCTACATGGTGTTGAAGTTTTGTACAACACGTCACTTCAGTCGTGTTTGTATTTAACTTGATGTGTTCGTAAGTGTAACCAGTTGATCAACAAAATAGTGAGTCGATAAAAGAACACGCATAGAGCTTCTATCTTTGGTTTTCACTTCCCCGACATAAATCCTAACGGGCACAAATTCACAAGTCGAGCAAGTGAATAATAATAGTCAGTGATGTGCAAGAGCTACTTACCTCGACAAAACTGAATTCTTTCCTATAAAAAATGCTAGTGTTTATTCTAATTTTGTTGTCCTGTGTGTATGTATGCCTGTGTAAATTTGAACATGCTGAAAAAGTTGTAAAATAAGTTTGTTTTAGCACAGTTGCAATTACCGGTATGTGTAATAATTAATCTTACAGCTCATTATCTTGTCAAAAAAAAGAGAATAACCCATCCCGCTCATGTCTGTAAACTATAAAAGAAAGAAAAAAAATAGTCATTTACCGTTTTATTTTTACTGTTTCAAGTTCCTTCACTCTGTTGTGTCTATGGCTGTTAAATACATTTTTGTTCGCTTTTTTACAGAGCGAGCATTCTGTGGCCCAAGTAGACACGTTGGACGGGTATAATATTATACAGATTGTTGTTGAGAACTTGTCTGACACGCCTTGTCTCGTACTATGTTTTGATTTGTATGACAATACCAAATTGACTTGATCCTATATTAATGTGTGTTGTTGTTTTAAGGTCTCTTTATAGGTAAAGAATTGTGTCCTACTGTTAGCCAACTTTTGCTGACTATTTGTATCAAAGACCCAAATAAAAAAAACATTTCATTGAAATAAAAGCTGCTCAAACAAAGATGGTATCAGTTTGGTGAGTATGGTATTTGCTAGGATTATGAGTAAGGTCTGCTTTGACGCTAATTTTACCAATCCGATGCCGATACTAATCCAGTTTTAAAAGTTCGCCTATTATGCTACCCATATTGAAAATGTAATCCCTATCTTTGTTATCAATGGTGTAAATTTTCTTGGCATAAAAAATCGAGGAAACACTACTTCAAAAGAAAATCCAACAGTTGCATTGTGGAAATTTTCAACGATACTATTCCCTTCAGATTTAGTGTGGAATTACGCTGTCCGTCTTTGGCAGCCTAAACTACTTGGGTGCACGGGTAGCTGCAAGCAATGGGGCGTCATATTCGATAGGCGTCTTGGTCCCAGCAGTACATCTCAGGCTTTCTACAGACCCGGGCTCGATCCTGGGAAGGGAAGTGTATATGTACGGGTTTTTCTCCGGTTGTTTCCCGCCCGTTGTACGAGGGTTTTCTTCAGGGTACTCCGGTTTCCTCCCTCCTGCGGCAAAAAACAACTGTTTATGATGGTGGTTCCTTCCACTTAACATCTGCCGCTTGGGCCTTCAAAAAGCTGTATAGCTTACTGGCCGACAACGTCTATTCTACTTTTCGTTATTTCCTACTTGGTTCACATCCGATTTATCCTTTCGTCTAAAAAATTCGTTATTGGAACAACTTTAAAACTCGCAGCGATCATTAATAAAATCTTCACCACAATTTTCGGTTATTTTCAAAAAGAAGATCCTCCTTAGTCTTGCAAATTTTCGACAAAACTTTGTCATCTTCAGGCTCTTATACGAACGCTGATTACATCTCCTATTTTGACTGCAACATTTTTCTTCATTTGAATTGGCGCTGCTTCCTCGACGCGACTGCAGCGCAAAATTGAAGACAACGACAGAGTGAACTGGCCACTTACCACAACCATGGCCGTAGGAAGCGGTACGGCTGGTGCGGCATTTGCCGTACCACTTTTCGGCACACAGTTTTGAAATACTATATATCCAAACAGATAAAATACAACTGCAACTTAATCAAAAGTTGTTAGTCAGTAATGACAGAATGCGAAGCATCGCCTACATACATAAGGGGGTATAGCTTCGTTAATGTTAACCATATTTTAATTAAACAAGTAACCTTAAAAATTCGTTCAAAACATGTGTTCCAGAAGCCAGATAAGTATTTACTCCGCGCTGGGGGAGCCTACAGCACTCCGCTGGGGGAGCTTACAGCACTCCCCCAGTTCCCCTACCTGGTTTCGTTGTGCCTTACCACTTTTAATTTGCTTCCTACGGCCCTGACCACAACGGCAAGTGCCGATATAAAAAACCTCAGTAGAGAGCCAGCGAACTGCGACCGTTTGCGCTCTATCTTCGTCTGAGTTAGAAACAGTTCTTAAGAAGAGCCTGAACCAGTTCTTAAGAGCCTGAAGAAGCAGACGAAATTTTGTCGAAAATTTGCAAGACTAAGGAGGGTCTTCTTTTTGAAAATGAGCGAAATTGGGGTGAAGATTTTATTAACGATCCTTGCGTCTGTTTAAATTTTTCTCTCTAGACCGCTGATCTTTATGGCCGCAAGCAACAAGGGTATGAAGTGCTTTACACCACTTTGCTTCACTTCCATCTTGCTCGCGACCATAAAGATCAGTGGTTTAGAGAGCGAATTTGAGCAGACACAATGATAAATCAGATGTGAGCCTTTGTCTCGCCCTCCTCCCATCTAGTCGCCATTTGGGCACAATAGAGGTTCGAAAAGGTGAGCATTACCGCCCCGCTTCGACTTTTATATGAAGGCGGCTGCGCAGTAGGTAGCAACCGGAAGTGAAGTAATTGATCGATGATCCTTATATAGAGTGTAAAAACCTGACAAATTTGATCTAACTATCTGCTTTCTGACTGTTCAGCTAGGACAGTGCAGAAACTGTAGTTTTACATTGTTCGGTGAACAAAAACAAAGTTTCAATTTTGGGTTGTAGTTCAGGTTTGTCTTTTTTTGTTGTCTGTTAAATTCATTGATTTCTTGGCCAACACATTGGTTGGTGGAAGGACAAGCCAAACTCGTCCGTAAACAAAGTCCAACTCTGCATGAGATAGCCAGCTATGAATGGACTCCCACAATACTAGATTCCCTTATGAGACACCAGGGGCTGTTGTGGCGATGCGTGTGTCTAAGGAGATTTCTGAAGGTGCTAGTTCGAGTTCCGTCCCCATTTGTATGGAGCTAAACTATGGATACCTTAAATTGCTTATTAAACGTTCATGAGCTTGTGCGGTTAATTTAGCAAATATCGAGGGTGGGTGTTAAATAATGTACAACCTTTTTTCCAACCTACGAGTTTCTTTTTCGAGTGCCTTAATCCTCATTAATTCAGAAATTCAGTTTATCAATTATTCCTCCCATTCCCACGTAATTCACAATTAAATCTAATTTCTAACCACACAAACCTTCGTAACCAACCCGATCCATGATCGTTAACACTATGCAAGTGTGAGCCAAAATTTTCCGGAAGTTTGCATGGATCACTCTAGCCTAGATGGGAAATGATGCCGACTTATGGAGAATGGTGGCATAAACTTGCATCAGTGATCGTGATCATGTGCGATAAAAAGTTGATTTCTTTAAATGTTTGAAGCTTTTAGTTAAATTTGCAGCAGCAAAATGACGAATTTAAGGGGATGAAAATTTGATTTTGATAAACGACTGAAACTTGTAGTTAATTTTTCAGTAGGAAAACAACGATTTAAGGGGTGGGTTTTAACTCGACTGTTTCGCGATTTGACCTTAAATCATTTTAGGGGCTGGGTTTTAAAACATGTTGGCGCATTTCGTACACGATTTACGGTGTAAAAATAACGTTCCACTTAAGGGGTTTAATACATAGATATGCAAAATAAGGTCCAACAATCAAATGTATATCACATAAGGTCCAGCAATCGTTGCACCACCTTCTTAGCTCCTGCTAGTGAAGGTGCACCGACATAAAATCCTGCTTCTCTGCAATAGTCTCATGATGTGGAAACACAGTTGTCGATGATGGGACTGCAACAGGTGGTGGAAACCGGTTCACATGAGCTGAAAAACCGTACGGAATGTTGCTATACAACTTGAAGTTAATGTCCGTGCTGTTTCCTACTGTAACTTTGGTCAGAAAACTGACGAACAACACTAACTATCCAACGTTACTCAAATAATCCTTGCAAATGCAATGTACGGTTACGGTATCAAATGCATGCATGTAATACTCAAACTATGTACAATGAGCTCTTACCCAACTTTATAAGCACAATAGTTCGCTTGACCAGGATTACCAGAAAATACCGTCGTGTCAGTTTTGGTAAATGTTGCGTGCCATCCACACAGCAAAAAATACATGCTGCCCGAGCCACTAATCAAGTTTCTTTAACGGTGCTTGAACAGCGCCACTTTGTTGTTAAGCCTAGCTACAAATCAAATCGGAAGAATACCATATATTATCCATGCCAACAGTTTAGAACGGAGAGACGTAACAGACAAACATGGTTATGAACAGCTAGCTGCAGTGTTTGTCTGCACTTGTACGATGTATGTCAAAACAGTGTTCGACAGCGAGACACACAATAGTACGACGACATAACCCGACAACAAAATACCTTGAGATAAAACAGCATGCGACAAAATAGCGCAAAATGTCATTTAAAAATGACGAGGTTTCGAGCATTGTCAATGCTCTCCTCACGTCACAGCCCAGAGCTAGTGCTCCACATTTCCTAACACTTAATGACCATTTTTTATGTGCTGATGAGGGAGGTGGGTGGGCTGGGGGGAGGAATTTGTTGCTTGAGGATGCTTGTTATGTCGTACTTATTTACGAAAAAAGAACAAATTGGAAAAAAAGTTGTTTTAAAACGGGTTGCTCTGGGTACAAAATAACAATTTTGAAGTACAAAATTTGGCCAGTATTACAGTACACAGCTGCAGCGCTACAGAAAATAACTGGTAGAAAGGGATGAACAGAAAAAAAGACTCGTCACTAAAAATAAGTGCTTGTCTGTACTTTTTTATTGTCTAGTTGAGTGTGCAAATTGTGACGCACTAGCATTGTTCTTTTATCTGAGGAGAACAAGACAATTCTCTAAATGCCATCATTTTCAAACAACTTTTGCACCGTTTTGTCGCACGCTGTTTTATCCGAGCTATTTTGCCGTCACACTGTTATGTCATCACGTTGTTTTGTCGCGCGCTGAGGTTTTGTGTGCTGTATTGTCATCGCGCTGTTATGACGTTGCTGTTTTGATGGGATACCACACTTGCATCATTCAGGCTTAGAAAAATCTGATAATAGGCAACAAGCATACAAGACTGCACAAATGAGCGCGCTGCGAAATGATATGATGGGTAATTCTCTGGCATTGAAACTTGAATAGCTTTGTAGCCTCAACCCAATCATAATACTTTTAAATTAACGTTGTTAACAGTAGATATGCCACTGGTGTGGCTTTTTGCACATTAAAAGATGTCAAGTCACTTGGGTTACTAATTAATCGATACCAAACACTGTTCAAAATTGACATTCATTCAAACCTGTTGACTTAAGGACAGTCCTCTTTTAATCTTTTGTTTCACCTGAATAAAGCTTTTAACTGAACAATAAACCCTAATGAAATGCTTATAATTTGCTATTAAAAAATAACTTGTTCAGTCCGTTTACTTCTAACAAAAGACACTTTGACAAGCTTGGCTCCATAAAACTATTAATAGGTTTGACAAGCTTCGCGACTGAAGGAGTTGATCAGGAATCACTTATGAATGCATAAATTCGATAGATTGGTGACAAGGCTACATTTTCTTATCTTTTCTATTGGGGCACTAATAGTGTGGTATGGTATTCATTAAAAAAAAAGGGTAATGCCACGAAAGTTTGCGCAATGCTTGTTATAGTTTGTCAAGAGTAATGTGTTTTAAAATACAACAGTGACTGGATTATTACAGCTGTGACGTCACGCTAACTCTAACGCTACGCTAAATTTTCAGTAGGTTAAATCTCGTTAACCGTGACCTAAGTGTACATCATCGCAAAAAGTATAGGTTAATAAGTTACCCCATGCTTTTGCCGATAACCCTACTTTTGACACTTCCCGTATCACGTTACCAGGAACGTCCACACCAATAACTACATACAGCGTCCCAAAAACGTAATAAAACAGGTACAAAAGGAATTACTTGCTGCAATGTTCCGAATGAAATTCCATCCCTGCTAATTCACACTTGTCTGCCCCATATCTAAGTTATTCACTCCGTCAACTCCCCCCCATCCACCTCACGAACTAAATTGAATGACCTTCATTCATGCCAACATACCTATTACCATATTTTTTGAAACAATTCTCAAACTACAAACGTACAAAAAGAATTATTTACCTTGCCGGAATGTCCCGGGTAAAGTCTAGAATACACCAATACTTGATATCAAGAATTTATAGGGTTGGGGGAGAGAATTTGTAACTGAGACCCCGTCTGAAACATCTTAGATTCATTCCTGTTAGTTCGTCTAAGTTTATACAGGGCCCCATGAGTTTTATGTGGGAATTTCTACTCAGTTTTCAGCCTAAAATTAAACTAAACGAAACTAGCTTGTATTTAATTATTATTTAGTTTAGTTGTAATTTAGTTTACTTTAGATTTGGGCTGAAAAATGAGTAACAATTACCAGATGGAACGTGTGGGGGCCCTCTGAAAACATGGGTGAAAGTAATAGGAATGAATGTAATTCGTTTCACTAGGGATTCTCAAAAGAGTTACAAATTTTCCTCCCCAACCGTTTAAATTCTTGCTGATATCCACCTGAAATTGATTCCAAATGGCTCGAACACCTCCCAACATTCTCCTTCAGAAACTTGAGCTTTCAGTCAAACGGCGCGTCTTTCTAACTCCCACCCACCCACCCACTGACTCCACAAACTTGAGCTAACCTCCCAAAAGACTCATCCGTCTAACACCCACTTTCCCCTCCATAAACGAAAATAGAATGACTTTCATTCATATTGACATACTGATTACCGCATTTCTTGAAGCAATTTTCACAAACACGAACACAAAAACGTTTTAATTAAATAAGAGTTAGCTTGTCGTCGCAACTGTGGTATAAATTAGTTCTTAGTGAGAAACTCACGGTTGCCGGTTATTATACCACGCACTCGACGAGCTTGCTCACTCTCGGCGGGCCAATCATCGCAGCTGTGGTATAGTAATCGGTAACCGTGAGTTTCTCATTAATAAGTATTACTTATTGTAACATCGTCAACAGCGCAGGCTAGCGTAATACAAACTTGGAGGGCAAGCAGGGAGGAAAAAAGTGCTATCATCATGGTGTCAGCTCAGCTACAACAATCCGTGACTTGTTCGAACGATGTTGTTCGCCCTCCTGTAAGTGGGGGTGTCAAAGCAATCGCGTGATTACGTAAGAAAAGCAAGACGATAGCCTTGATAGCGTCCCCTTTGAGAAGTTGCACGGCAACAGTAAGAGTCACCACCCGATGGTGCTACACCCGGCAGAGCCAAAATGTCGTGACCAAAACGCAGTCTGCTGATTGAATGAATTTTTTCCTCCTGTTTCAACTATTGCTTTTCTTATAGTGGATTGGTATATTGTTACAGTGGGTTACATTGTTTTCTATTTACAATGTCAAGTTTAGAAAAGACGTGTTCCTACTTTTTCACGCAGTGTGATAGAGATCCCAGTTACCATAAATTCCGGCCATGCGATTTCTGTCTAATCCATACTAAGAGGTATGTTTGACCTATACGCCTGAAGAAGTAAAAGGTTTCTGCCTAAAGTCCAAGTTATGTCGGACCCAACAAAAACAGCCAACTTCTGGGGATGGGTAGTGATGATCATCATTTGCAAACTGAATCTGAACTTCATCCATCAGTTGTCTTGAACACTGCGGTTAATAAGTTAATATCTAGCAATGTTAATTTAAATGCGACCATTTCGCCACCCCGACTTTTGAGTGATAGAAATGTCCAGATTTCACAAATAAGTAACATTCCTGATAATGTAGCGGCTTTAGACTCCCTAAGGAATAGTCCTAAATTGTTGTTTGATAATTTTAAGGAAACTGTTAAGGGTGAAATTATTAATGAAGTTTCAAAGGTGGTTAGAAAGGGCGTAATTGTTAACGAAGTTTCGAAGGCAGTTTGGCTTAACTGGGGAAAACCGGTGAGGAAGTACAGGAAGTTAATGCCAGACTCATCCACGTAAGACTAAAGGGCAAAGGTGGTGAAAAGCGAAAGGTGGCGACCTAAACTATGCTGGTTCAATCGATGGTTACTTGCTGCCTCGATGGAGAGGGAGTTGCCGAAGTGATGGAAAAGGTGTCGCTGGGAAATTTGTCCAATTTCAAATTTCAATTTCAATTGTCAAATTTGCCCTGTCGCCTGTGTTACCAGGGAAGTCCAACTGAGTGGGAAAAACGGATGGGCTTGGTCGGTTCAAAAGCTGATAAAGCATATTGTTTCAACTCGGGATTGTAAAAGTCTGTCTGTTTGCACTTTTCCACAAGCACCAAGTCTTCCGTATGGCCAGAATCCTCCAGAATCCTCGTCCGCTACTCAAGGTAGATGCAGTTATCGGACATCGAAAATTAAAGGAACCTAGTGCCAAATCTGTGACCAAGAAAAAGGCCAGGTAATAAAGTAAACGACAAAGTTGGGAAGACGGTGAAAACGGATAGAACGTTTGACTTAAATAGCTATGCTTATGGTGCAAATAGGAAAGCACTTTGCAAACATAAATTAGTCTCTGTCTAAGTGTTTCAGCACGCTCAAAGCTGGTTCTGGGAGAAAGGATGTGTCACCCTATACTGGTACTTAACGCTCACACTAGGACGAAGTTGCCTCATGTAATCGACTGCTGTCACATGTTGCCGAAAGCTATAATCGCCGTCTTTTGGTATGTAAGCAAAGTGTTACAATTTCAGACAATTTACTTTTCGACAGTGGGTCACCTCAAACCTTTCCCAAATGGGGCTTTGGAAGAAGCTGGACGGCATTCGCCCAGTTATGATCGGTCCAGGTGCAATGCCTCAATTATCTTCGGGGACCAGCTAAGATGTGGAAAGACTAGTGTACTCATAGGTACGGTGTATTATTACTTGCCGTTGAGTTTCTGTAAGTCGCAACCGATAAATACAGGACCGAATAACGATTGCCTCCGTGACCTTTGTGAATAAGGATGAAGTTCGGGTAATGTCTCGTTTATTATCGTAGTCACAAGTGCTTTACCGTGTGCTGTTAGACTTGAAGGGTGTTTTGCGTATAGGGAATCGACCCTGTATCTTTTGCTGGACCTTTGCCACCCCTTGATCCGTGCAAATCAGAATGTACGGTGCACAGCAGAATGTACGATGCAAGCAAAACAGAATGCAGAAAGCATGATGCAAGAGGGTAGTAGTTCCTTTCCTTTAGAAATTCTTGATACACACGCAGAAACAACTGTTGTATGAGGGGATCCCTATGGAGCCTGAATCTTGTCTGAAAAACCCAAGCATTCAGATCAGCTCAAAGATTAAGAAGGAAGAGCGTTTGATGTGTTTGACCTTGTGTGCCAACTCGCATGCAAATTTAGTATACACGGCCTCGGCTGCTTTACAGGCTTTTTCAAAGTCGCCGGTTGATTCACGCTACGACTACGAGGAGGATTGGATGACTTTTTCATTGCTTATGAAGTGGGCCTCAGATTTCCCCACCGACTATAAACTGGACTTCGAGTGGGGGTCTCAGATCGGTGCTTAGGAAAAGAGTGATGCTCATTTGGCATCTGCCACTAACACCCCTGAGCACACTTTGGGAGGTTTATGCCTTTCTTGGGAGTTAGGAAACTGTTTAGCGGCCCGCTTTTGGAGATAGCGCCAGAGATAAAGAGACAAAGGCAAACTCCCATGAAAGCCCTACCCAAACCAAATACCGAGCAGGGACGACCGTATAACTGAATGCACCTTTGAGTATCACATGTGAATCTGGGGTCTCGCAGAGACCACAGGAAATGCTTTTGTTGGGGGGATAGTCCGGTCTTTTGTACGAGATCAGCCACAGCAAAGAAAGGAGGCAGGATTTGCACTGCGTCAAAGGGCCCTCGAGTCAAGAAGGGGTAGTCGTGGTAGACAAGAAACCCAGTGATGGAAGTAATAGTTTCTCACCAACAATTAATTTATACCACGGTTGGACGTCAAGCCAACTCGTATTTAATTAAAACGTTTTCTGTTATTTATTTTGTGTTTGTGAAAATTGTTTCAAGAAATACAGTAATCAGATATCGATATGAATGAAGGTCGTTCCAATTTAGTTTGTAGACGGGGAGGTGGGGGTGACGGATGTGTCCTTTGGCTGGTAAGCTCAAGGTGTGTGGAGGGGATGGGTGGGAGTTACACGGATGCGTACTTTCGTTAGTAAGCTCACGTTTTCGGAGCAGATTGTTTGGAGTGAATAAACTTTGATATGCATTACAGGTATTCACATATCGAAGTTTATTCACACCCTACAATCTGCTCTGAAAACGTGAGTTTACTAACGACAGGACACATCCGTCTAACTCCTACCCCCCCCCCCTCCCTCCACAAACAGGGGTAGAAGGATTCTACATTTCGGTAAGGTAAGTAATTCTTTTGTACAGTTGTAGGTTTGAGAATTGTTTCTAGAGGTACGGTAATACGCATATCGGTATGAATGAAGGTCGTTGTATTTCAGGTTGTGGAGGTGGGGGTTAGATGGAGTGAATATAGATATGGGCCAGAAATGTGTGAGTAAGCAGGGATAAGATTTCAATCGCGACATTCCGGCAAGTTATTGTGTTACTTTTTGGACGCTGTATTTGGTCGTTGGTGTGTGCGTTCCCAGTCATGTGATCCTGAAGTGTCAAAAGTGTGGGTTATCGGAAAATGTGACTTGATAACCTACACTTTTTGCGATGACGCACATTTCCTTCCGGTCACAGTTAACAGGAATTAACCTATTGAAATTTAGCATGGCATTGAGCTAGCATTACCTCACAGCCGTGGTATATAGGAAAGTTAACCTGCACCCCTTTGCTCACGAGTGGGGTTGAGGGGGCTAAGAAAAGGCTCCTTTCCCAGATCTGTCAACAAAAGTATCACGCTGGTTGCTAATTCAAAAGCGCATCCTCAATTAGTCACAGAAGTGCAGTCGTTGATCATAATTTGGGAATCTTCAGAAGGCTCACCGGGTTTCTACAGGGCAGCCTGGGTGATCACAAAGCAGAATGGGGGGATGGGTTTCAGACTGATTTTCAACCTCAGGAAGATGAACTAAACAACTTGCAAACAAACAATTTAAGATGGTAACGTTTGCCTCAGTATGGGAGTCCATGTGCCAGGAGAGGTACATCTTTTCCTTCAACCACAAGAGGTTTGCACTTATTCGCATACGCGCTCCATCTCTTGATTTTTCATCTCTTCCGGTTCATATCAAGGGAAGTCACTTACCACTTCGAGGTTCTCCCTTTCAGGATCTGCAAGGCTCCTCATGTTTTCTTCTCCTTCCTTTGGCCTGTGTTGGGGCCACCTGCATTGTCGGCACATTCATATATTGACGATTGGGTACTGAGAAACCAGTGCAAACTCGAGTTGCCGAAGAGCCTGGAATTTACCCGTCAGCTGTTCTTCAGACTAGGCCTAGGAAGGAACCTTTGGAAAATCTGACTTGAATCCAGTGAAGGGCTTCGTCTGTCTAGGGATCAGGTTCAAGGTTTCATGCTTCACAGCTTTGAGATTTCATAGTTCACAGATTTCACCCTTCACAGATTTTAGGCTTCGGACAAGAGGAATGCATTCCTCTAATTCCAGCCAATTCGGGATACCAGCCATTCGGGACTTGATTTCCTGAAAGTCAATTTTGCGAGGGACCTAAGCAAGATCATAGGACAAGTGGACTCACTGGCAAACCTGGTGCGAATGGAGAATTGAAGGTTGAGGTACCTCGTACCTCCATTCATTCAGAAAGGAAGTAAGGACGTGTCGCACTACCTGGGAAAACCTTCTGCAACTGGTAAACCTTCGTCATAGCCAGCTCCTTTTGTGGATCTCATTGACGAACATGAACGCTGGGGTTAATTCCAGCATGCCTTTCATTTTCAAATCACCTATTTACGGACGCATCACTTCGTGGTTGGGGAGCACATCTAGGGGTATTAACGGCATCTGGAGTTTGGTTGGAGGAAGAAAAAGATCTCTGAATAAACAACCTGGTATGCAGTGGAAAGAATGATGAATGTCTTGGAGAGCAATGTAATCACGACAGTGGTGGCTTACATCAAGTGAGCGTGGGGGATCCAGTCATGTCTCATCAAAATGAACTGTCGGCCTTATT
>JAHWFP010058656.1:80129-94079 GCA_023313725.1 Lithobius niger
GGATGCGTACTTTCGTTAGTAAGCTCACGTTTTCGGAGCAGATTGTTGGGAGTGAATAAACTTTGATATGCATTACAGGTATTCACATATCGAAGTTTATTCACACCCAACAATCTGCTCTGAAAACGTGAGCTTACTTACGACAGGACGCATCCGTCTAACTCCTACCCCCCCCCCCCCCCCCCCCCAACAGGGGGGGAGGGGTTCTACACTTCGGCAAGGTAAGTAATTCTTTTGTACAGTTATAGGTTTGAGAATTGTTTCTAGAGGTACGGTAATACGCATATCGGTATGAATGAAGGTTGTTATATTTCAGGTTGTGGAGGTGGGGGTTAGATGGAGTGAATATAGATATGGGCCAGAAATGTGTGAGTAAGCAGGGATAAGATTTCAATCGCGACATTCCGGCAAGTTATTGTATTACTTTTTGGACGCTGTATTTGGTCGTTGGTGTGTGCGTTCCCAGTCATGTGATCCTGAAGTGTCAAAAGTGTGGGTTATCGGAAAATGTGACTTGATAACCTACACTTTTTGCGATGACGCACATTTCCTTCCGGTCACAGTTAACAGGAATTAACCTATTGAAATGTAGCATGGCATTGATCTAGCATTACCTCACAGCCGTGGTATATAGGAAAGTTAACCTGCACCCCTTTGCTCATGAGTGGGGTTGAGGGGGCTAAGAAAAGGCTCCTTTCCCAGATCTGTCAACAAAAGTATCACGCTGGTTGCTAATTCAAAAGCGCATCCTCAATTAGTCACAGAAGTGCAGTCGTTGGTCATAATTGGGGAATCTTCAGAAGGCTCACCGGGTTTCTACAGGGCAGCCTGGGTGATCACAAAGCAGAATGGGGGGATGGGTTTCAGACTGATTTTCAACCTCAGGAAGATGAACTAAACATCTTGCAAACAAACAATTTAAGATGGCAACGTTTGCCTCAGTATGGGAGTCCCTGTGCCAGGGGAGGTACATCTTTTCCTTCAACCAGAAGAGGTTTGCACTTATTCGCATACGCGCTCCATGTCTTGATTTTTCATCTCTTCCGGTTCATATCAAGGGAAGTCACTTGCCACTTCGAGGTTCTCCCTTTCAGGATCTGCGAGGCTCCTCATGTTTTCTTCTCCTTCCTTTGGCCTGCGTTGGGGCCACCTGCATTGTCGGCACATTCATATATTGACGATTGGGTAGTGAGAAACCAGTGCAAACTCGAGTTGCCGAAGAGCCTGGAATTTACCTGTCAGCTATTCTTCAGACTAGGCCTAGGAAGGAACCTTTGGAAAATCTGACTTGAATCCAGTGAAGTGCTTCGTCGTTCTAGGGATCAGTTTCGAGGTTTCATGTTTCACAGCTTTGAGATTTCATAGTTCACAGATTTCACCCTTCACAGATTTTAGCCTTCAGACGAGAGGAATGCATTCCTCTAATTCCAGCCAATTCGGGATACCAGCCATTCGGGACTTGATTTCCTGAAAGTCAATTTTGCGAGGGACCTAAGCAAGATCATAGGACAAGTGGACTCACTGGCAAACCTGGTGCGAAAGGAGAATTGAAGGTTGAGGTACCTCGTACCTCCATTCATTCAGAAAGGAAGTAAGGACGTGTCGCACTACCTGCGAAAACCTTCTGCAATTGGTAAACCTTCGTCATAGCCAGCTCCTTTGGTGGATCTCACTGACGAACATGAACGCTGGGGTTAATTCCAGCATGCCTTTCATTTTCAAATCACCTATTTACGGACGCATCACTTCGCATCACTTCACTGTATTAACAGCATCTGGAGTTTGGTTGGAGGAAGAAAAAGATCTCTGAATAAACAACCTGGTATGCAGTGGAAAGAATGATGAATGTCTTGGAGAGCAATGTAATCACGACAGTGGTGGCTTACATCAAGTGAGCGTGGGGGATCCAGTCATGTCTCATCAAACTGAACTGTCGGCCTTATTTGAAATACACCATTGGCACTGCATTGTACTACAGCCAAGACATATCCCGGGTCGCATAACGTTTTGGCTGGCAAACTGCCAAGAGAAAGCATGGTTTCAATAATAAACTGCCCCTCAGTTTGCTCACCGGTGTTTCTACTGTGGAAGAAACCTCTACTCAATCTGTTTGCAGTTTGCCAAAAGAAGCAACTCCCCACTATCCATCACCCACACATGCGATTCCGGGTTATGTCTCCTTACCCGGGATCACATGTGTGGGCGATGGGTGCCTTTACCCCTGGAACGGTCCAACGGCTTTTCTTTTTCCACCATTCGTTCTGCTGCAGAAGGTATTCCGGAAGATAGGGCCTCTCAAGGGACCTTCATTCTAATTGCACCATTATGGACAGCAAGCAGCCACATGGTTTATGACGTAACGGAGTTAGTGTAGGAAGGTTCTATCTCTGCTCCCGATTGACAAGAGTTCTGTCTCAACATAGTAGGAACCTAAACGCCCAGTACCTTCACACGTGGAGAACATAACAGGAAAATAGCTTTGGGTTTCTCTTCGCCATTGGTATGAAGTCTTGTTCGGTGTCACATGACGTTTACAGTAAAGATGTACGAGAAAAAAGGGAAGAAGTGGTTTGATTGATGCAAGGTTGCGAGTATCAACCGTTGCAAACCCTCGGTTGTGGAACTTTCAAGATATTTTTAATCCCTGTTTAAATCAGGTCTGTCTACAACAGCAATCAAGGGATGTCGGTCCGTGATCAATTTGGTGCTCTCATGCCACTGTCAAAAAGAATTGGTTTCAAGTACATTGGTGTCTAAACTGATAAGGCCTTTGGAAATCAGTGACCTAGTAACTGCAGACTCTTCCCAACCTAGACATATCCCTGGTCCTCTGGTCGAGCCTCTCTAGATTCCCTTACAAGCTTCTTCACTAGGCATCACTGTTTCACTTAACTCAAAAGACAGTTTGCCTCTTGGCTCTAGCGACAGCTGACTACCAAGGGGAATTGGTTGTCTTCCATTGCAACAAGGTTTGTTTACGCTTCTCTAAGGACTGATCGGAGGCGACACTTCTGTTTTGCCCGGACTTTAGAGCAAAGAGTAAGTGACCAGATGAACTTTCATAACCTTTTGTAATTAAGGCCGTAGGGCCTTTAGTGGATCATCAGAGTGAAAATATGGTGCAATTCCCCGTTCAAGCTCTGCATTACTACTTAGAAGCTACAAAGACATCTCCCTGCTTCACTTAGTCACGTAATAAGGGGAACATCACCAGGAGCATTCTTACCAAGAGTTTGAATAGACGGCATAAAGGTATGGCCACACCGATTATAGTGTTGAAATTAGGATGCTATATCCTAACTTACACGGATATAAGTTCAGACATCCATATCCTATCCATATCTATGGTAGCCCTTTCTATTGACAAGGGGTCTCAGAAAGTGTCAAGGACAAGGACTAAATTTAACTGCAGTCAAAGAATTTCAGTGGCTGTGCAATGTAATCTGTTATCGATTCGAAACCTGGCCGGATCATGTGAACATTCCTATTATTCCTTCTTGGATCACAACGTACCTGTATAGCTGAATCCTCTTTGTTCTTAAGCTTGGAGCTCAATTGGCCTTTACAGCTGGATTTGGTTTTTCAGTTGGTATTTCTGTAGTTAAAGTTTGATTACAGTGTGTCTGGAGAGGAGCTGGCAAGCATGCTGGATTCCATGTAGGATGCCTATCTTTTGAACATTATTATGCCATTTCACTTAGAAGATATTGTGTTACATGGATACAAAACAACCAGGGAATAAATTAGGTGAGTGTATAGGTCACATTATGCCTAATGCCAATTAACTCTGAAGTTTATTGAAGCGACATTTATGACAGATGTTTTATGAACTGTGCAGTGAACTGGCAAGATAGACTAATTTCCAGTACACTAAATTAACAATTCCCTCAGTCATTAGAGCCCATGGGCTCAGAGCACTTTCAGAATCATGGGTATTTGGGAGCAGTGCCCATTCAAGAAATTGTAATGCTCTGCTCCTAACAAAATATTCAACATTTGTCAGCCACTACTCGAAGGCATTGGAGGAAGCTTCGATATGTACTCCCATGTGTGCCAGCCATGTGTGCCAGCAGCTTCGAAGGTCGCACGAACGTGATCTGAAACCATTTGGATTGGCCTGATCCTCTTTGGGGACCTGATCAAAGGTTGGTATTAGTGAGGTGGATTAGAGTTAGTGGTTGATGTGTGACAAAGTCTGGTTTAGAGCGTGTGTATGAACATTACGCTACTGGCTATGGTTTTGGAACAATCCACCTCCTATTGGACAAAGTCAGACAGAACTAAACGGAAGCGTTTTGAGAGCAGTGAAAACGGTGTTTTATATACCTAAAATTAGCTATTACATATACTAAAACACTTACGGACCTTCAGTATTGTATAGAGCTGGGGATGTGGTGTTTTGGGTTCTTTAGAACAAAGAAGTAATTAAGCTGCATTGACATATAAACCTGAATAAATACTAAATATTATATAAAGTATATCCCTAACGCATTTAACATCGCCATGTTTTTATATCCATAACAGATTTAACACAAGTATGTTTCAAAATTCGTATTCATAGCCTAATTAACAGAAATGTGTATCAAAAGTTTTAACATTATTCATGAGCAGAGAGCGATAGAGAATCTCTGTATTCTTATCTATCTATTATCATACGGTGAAAGTATGCTTACTGTTTGCTTTATTATATGTATTTTAGTCCAATGCCTCATTTATTTGAGTCATTGTGGGAACAAACTAATTATTCCAAGCCAATCTATACAGGGCTGATGTATACATCTGCAAGTACAGCTGTGAAAGTAGCCTGGAGATCCATCAAGTATGGATTCACGCTTTCACAAGTTTATAAATTTTACTGGCTGGTGCATTTTGTCACAAGTCATTTTTTTCATGTCTCATTAAGGGTGTAGCTCTCGAATTCTGTATAGATTCTCATTGTTTTCTTCTTCGTATTCCGTCACATTCATGTGAGACTCCGTTGGCAGAAAAGGAGTCGGATATCCTTCGTGCTGGAGCCTTTACGATTTTTCTTGTATTTGAGATGTGAGTCCACGTGCTGAGATGTGAGTCCACACGTAACACATACCAGAAATGTACTCCAGCATTTGGTGCTGATGCACAAATGCTGTAGACATGCCTTTATGGTGCAATTAATTTAATACTTTCCACTTGTTTGAATGAGGGTGACAGCTAGTGGGTGAACCCCAGTTACGTCAAGTTTGCCACAAAAAGTGAACCGTTTTCTGATACGAGTAACCCTTGGTAACCAATGGTAAAATTTGGTTTAACTTGGTAACATGGTAAAACTTGGTAGCCCAAGTCAGCCAAACTTATGAAGAAAGTGTGTCATTGTCATAGATGTCCGGCAGTTGTTACAGCTTTTACGCATGTAGGTTTTGGGGGTACCGCAAAGGGACCCAGTTCTTAAGTATGTCTTTTCGTCATTTACTTAATAACTCCTGGCATTGGTTGCTTTGAAAAAGGCTTAAGAGGATACACTTTTAAGCCGTTTTCTCATGCACCCTGAAAGGTGAAATATTTTGGTGTGTAATATGAATGTATGGTGATCACTTTGATACATTCATTTTGGTTCCTTCCGATACATTCATTTTGGTTCCTATTTAATCACTACTGCGTATGTTGCTTTTAACTAATTTCGTAGTATAACACATTTCAAGTACCAGAATCCAGCTTAGTGAAAAACTTGCTTCTGTGGACGCCATTTGGTATTGCATTGGACCATCTTCTGTAGCTGGTAAAATATATTTTACCACAGAGTAGCTAATTCCATGCTTAATGACAAATCAAATGCCAACTGCAGCACTTTAGTGCACATCCTACTGGGTGCTAGATTCAATGACAGCTGTGCCTTCACATCCTCCAAGAAGGTGTGTTTGAATATTTGCCATGTACAGGCCCGGACTGGCAGCCCTAGGCCCCAAGTGCCATGTTTTAAAGTGGCACTATCACCGATTGAAAAGCGAACGAAAATACCGTGGCGCCATGTAGCTGCATTAATATTGTTAACCTTAATAACTCGCTCCCAGGTGCACGAGGAAGTATCAAATTTTCACTCAGTAATTAAGGAGGTCGTAGGTGTTTGTTTCGTTAAAAGAAACGCCGTTGTGCATTCCTTCGCTTGGTGCAAGCAAGTGCTAGATGGTACTGGATAGCGCTAGATGTTGCCAGATTTCGTCTGCTTTCAATCGGTGTTAGTGCCACTTTAAAGAGGACCCCAAAAACAATCCGGAGAAATTATGCAAGCTTGTAAGGGGCCGGTCATTATTTATGGTGGGGAGGAGGAAGGAAATAAAAATGTGACCACCAAATTTTCAATGACCCTCTCCATCAAAACCCTGAAAAAACCTTGAGTACCTCCCCACCAAGGTCTCAAATAATGCGACCTTCCCTCCCCCAACAAAAAAAATACACTTTTCGTATACCTATTTTGACTGTCTGCAGAAGATTAATCCGTCGTAAGTAACAATCCGCCCCGACAAAATACCACTAGTCCTAAAGAAAACGTGGGTGTTTTTTGAAATTTTGACTACTGAAAGTGTCACTTTCGAGGTACAAAAATGACTTTTCCTTCCCTCCGCCCCCAGCGATAAATAATTAAAAATCCCTAAACTATTTTTATGACAGATGCGAAATGATCAGAGAAGGGACCCAGATTTTAAGACCAACCAGGACATTACAAAGACAACAAATTCATCAACAACAGAAATTTCACTTTTAACTATGAAATTAAAAAAGGCCCCCTTATGAATCTACAAACGGGCCCATGAGCCACTGGCACCATGGCCAGTCCGGGCCTAGCCATGTAAATCTGCTATAAGTCCGGACTCAACGGCTTCATCTGTTATGTAGAAATTTGGTCCCTCTCATAGTGCCTTCCACATTTCCATGGACGCAACAGCAGACTGTCTTTTGTTTGATGACTTTTGTACCTTGACTTGTTCTTGTACCTGCGTTAAAGTCCACAAGGGTGTGCCTTGTGACTGTGTTAAAGTTCAGACTTGTTAGGGTTATTAATAAGCGCTGTTCGTAAGTTCGTAATAATAAGTTCGTAAGTTGGTAAGTTCGTAATAATACGTAAGCTGGCCATGATCTCTCTGGCAACCAGCAGAAGGTTTAAAGGGCTCTACACAAGCATGCTGTTAGGCTGCGGCTCCCTGAGGCACATCGGGGAAGCATCACGTCAAAAGGTAGAGATATACTCTCTGACACAACCAGTAATATTTTATTGTCTTAGGCGAGTTATTGTAAGTAACGAAACGATGCAAAGATGATAACCAGCGATACAACCATAGTGAACCAGCTACACAACCGAAGTGTTGAGTTTATAACCGTTGTGTGAATTTGTAAGCAAACGCCACAACAGCATCCCCCGTACAGTGATTAGTACAAACACACAGAAACCTCCTAAATCGATTGGGTGTCAATGCTCCTGCATAAGACATCAACAAGATGTTGATGGGTCACCATGGACAACATCCTAATGTCTTCAGGAGCCAATGACCATGATAACGGTGTGGAACACGGCTAACTGAGCACAGGACTATATTCAACAGCATCTGGAATATCCAGTGTTGACAGAATGTTCAGTGAAGAATCTTCTAAGAATCGTTTTTAAAAGTAATGATGAAAGCTCATGCTCATGCTGTAATCTCATCTGGTCATTACAGCGGTGTTTTACCCCATGACATTTAAGATTTGCCAGGAACATCGCACACCTGATGCATATTTGTTTGTGTATAAATTGGTTATGCCTCCTAGAATGCACACATTTGAGCGCCAAGCTACAGCTAGTGCATGTGTTCCTCCATATGCAGTCTTGAGACCTGGAGGAACACATCTGTAGCCTCAGTTCAATGGGTATTAGCAAGAACTTTGTATTAGTTGAATATCTCCCCAAATGCAACTTTTAATTTGTAACTCTCCTTCTTTAGTGCATTTTTTATTGGCTGCATTTTCTCTTCTTATACCGCTTCTTGACACTTAGTCTTTCACCCCAAAATTGTTCCTGTATGGATTGGCAACTTCCTCAAGCAAGGAACTTGTGGTAAAATAGGACGAAAAGCACAACGCTACAACGCAGCTAAACTGCCGTAGCTTAGCTCGTAATTCATATAAATAGTCTTAATTACCCTTGTTGGAAATTATATATCTTTATCTTTCATCTAAGCCTAATCACGTCCATTTATCTGAATTAGAAGAGGTGGTGCAGCAGTTTAAAGATGGAACATGTGGTAAAATAGAGCGAAAAACACAGTGTTACAACGTATGTAAACTGCCGTAGCTTAGCTCCTAACTAATATAAATCGCTTTAATTACCATTATTGGAAAATATACATCTTCATCTTTCATCAAAGCCTAATCACGTCAATTTATCCGAATTAGAACGGGCACTGCAGCTGTTTAAAGTCAGGAATTGTATATGTAACGTGCGTTTACGGCCTAAAATAACTTAAATAACGAATTTCGGCAAGAAGGATTAATTTTACCAAAAAAAATGCGTAGAACCTTTTTTGGAGGAAATTTTTATTCTAAACATAATTGGTAACCGGTTAATTTCAATCGGATGAACGATTTAGACGCTAGAAGCAAAAAACTGTTTTGTTGTCTCCATTTTGGACGCCATCTTGAATTCCCCAAGGGTGCCAAGGTGGCATCATTGTGTTTTGGAGTAGGGACATACTTAGAACATCTCTGCGCAAAAACATTTTGTGCTGACAGTTTTTTTTAGGTTATGCCAAAAATCAAGCATTTGGCAACTGGACTAGACTGTTTTCAACATGATAAAAAGCAGAAACTACTGCTTGTTGGGGGCACCATTCTACCGAATGTTAGACAACCATATTTAGTCCTATTAAGGGCAGTTGATCACTTGAAATCAATCTGCTCACCCATAGAGATCTCTAGGCAGACTGTTTTGCCCTTGTTTTGGCTAAACAAGGCAAAGAATAGGCCTAAATAGGGTTGTCTAACATTCAGTAGAATGGAGCCCCATACAAAAGCAGTAGTTTCTGGTTTTTAGCTTGCTGAAACAAGTCTGGTTTTGTGCTTGGTAAATTACCTCCAGCAAGGTGCCTTAATTTGCTCTCATCGACTGAGTAGTCGCTACTGACGGTCCCAAACAAGGGCGAAACAGTCTGTCTAGAGATCTCTGTGCGTGAGAGCAGCTTGTTTTCAAGTGATCAGCTGCCATTAACAGGCCTAATATGGGTTGCTAACATTCAGCAGAATATGGGGCCCAAAACAAGCAGTTTCTATTTTTTAGCTTGCTGAAACCAGTCCGGTTTTATGCTTTTTTGGTAGCCCTTTTTGATACCATAATTAACTTATGCCCAGTTGCCTGCTTAATTCTTTAGCTTAATTTGAGGGCTACAAATGATATTGGGCTCCCAAAGTCGTACGACCTGTATTTACGTGCAGGGAAGCCACACATGGAGGAAACGTCACAAAGGTATGATATGACGTAGTATTCATCGGGACGCAACTCTCTGTACCTTCCTAAACCACCGAACAGAGCTAACAAAATGTGAGACAGAAATCAGCATTTATTTCCCCACATTTAAGCTTCCTCTGCACAGTTTTCTTTAAACAACTTCTTGACCACTCACTCTTATTCAATTACACCTACCGGCCAACAACAATGTATGGTTGCCTATTGTTACCTCAAAGTAGAGCTCTATTTAATTCAACAATGTACAAGCCTTCAGCCGAAGCAAACTTGATAATAACCGTCATACCATTGTTGTAAGACAGTAGTCTAAAATGTCTCTCTGTTGGCCGCACTTCTTTGTTGCGCGTAATAACGAATTGTAATCACCAAATTACACCTCCTTATACCGTCATCCCCTTTTGTAAAGCCTATTCACTCTCCTAACAGTCTCTTCTTGAGTTGTAACCTTGCTCTATCCTCTTCTTCTTAAAAAAAAGTCGTTACAGATGACGTCTGTGAAAACAGGCTGCCACTAAAGGTCTAAAAAGAAATGGAAGATGATTTTCCTCTTGTCTGCAACAGTAGAGGTAGTCCGCCAACTTCCAGATCGTCTTGGTGTTCACCCGACGTTCTTACAAGGTAACATTGTTCCTTTTATTCCACCTAGGGAAAACCTACAACAGACTTTATGGACTCGATATCAATGTCGTACTTTCTACTACAGCGAGGTTATTCAGGTTGACGACTGTACAAAAGAGAAGAGTGGCGATGCCCCTTCAAGGAATAAACTGTTGTGGACTATATTTCTCTCGATTTCCATTAGATGAGACACCTTTCTATGGATAAATCTTCTGCAACCCGTACGTATGTGCCGTTTTACGTACCAGTTAACATCTGCAATTACGAGGCCTGTTAGGGAAACGTAACCAACGCTCTGCCCCTCCTCATACGGTGACCCAGTACTGCGGTTCGTGTACGGTGTATCTCGATTCACTGCGTCACAAAACGCACCACTATTGGTGACAGTCTAGCACATTCCTTACTAACAGCCGTGTTGATGTGGCTTGAGCGACGTCAACCGTCATCAGCGATGAATCTGTTTCCGGAAAAAAAACTGTTAACTCGCGCATGCTCAAACCTCCACCACAGGCAAACCACCTCCTCCGGATGGTTTGCAATTTAGCATTGCTCTCGCCTGGTCACATCCATTAGCCAGGTCTGGTTGCCGTGAAGCTGCAACGTATTGAATGCTCTGCTGAGATTGTTGAGTTTCCTGAGCTGTGATTATAATTTACGAAGGTAATGAACGCCTGACGTAACAACACTGCGCATGCGCGACATCAAGTTTAGAACCAAACTGACTCTAACAGTGGTGCATTCTGTTCGCTCTTTTCGGAGGTTTAGGAAGGTGCTGTCTGCGTCCCAATGAACCTACATCATATCATGTCTTCATGACATTCCCTCCAAGTGTGGCTTCCGTGCAGGATAAATAAAGGTCAGTGGTGGCACCAGAAGGAGAGAGGGACACTTTTTGCTAGGTCCATTGGAAATCCTTGGATTCCTTTACATGCCAAAATCGACATGAGCATGAGACAACACACATGACGCCCCACACATGGAAGAAATGTCACGAAGACACAATGTGACGTAATATTCATCGTATCGCAACACCGCTGCTATCAGTGATAGAAGGACACGATTTGGGCCATTCTTTAGCTTAATTCGAGGGCTACAAATGATATATGGCGCTAATGCTTTATGGCCTTTTTTTGACCGTAGGGCAGCCACACGTTGAGAAAATGTTATGAATACATGAAATGATGTAATATTCATTGGGGTGCAACTCTGTGGCTATCAGTGATTGAAGGACATGGTTTGGTCCATCCTTTAGCACAGTTAAAGGGTTGAAAACAATATTTGTGCTCCCAAATTCGTACGGCCTTTTTTTAACTTGCAGGGAAGCCACACATGGAGTAAACGTCACGAAGACGTGATATGCCGTACTATTCATCGGGACACAACTCCGCAGCTATCAATGACAGAACGACAAGGTTTTAGCCATTCTTTAGCATAATTCGTGGGCTACAATTTGATAGTTGGCTCCAATACCATAGGGCCTTTTTTTGACCCGTATGGAAGACACACGTCGAGGAAACATCACAAATACGTGATACGAAGTAATATTTCATCAGGACGCAACTCTGCTGCTACCAGTAGTAGAAGGACAAGGTTTAGGCTATTCTTTAGCTTAATTTGAGGGTCACAAATGATATTCAGGCTCTAATATCGTACGGCTTTTTTTTTTTCACCCACATGGAAGACACCTATCGAGGATGAGTCACGAAAACATGATGACGTAATACTCATTGGGAAGCATCTCCGCTGCTATGAGTGGTCGAAGGACAAGGTTTGGACCAGTCTTTAACTTAATTCTAGGGCTACAAATGATATTAGGGTTCCCAAAGTCGTACGACCTGTACATAAAAAAAAAAACTTGTAAATGACGTCTTTTTGAAGTCATAAAATATTTTCCTCAGCAATTAGTTCGTCACTTGACGGATTGGGTTTTAAGAGTAAAAAGTACTGGAGCTAATGTCAAAAAACATTATATATAAAACAAAACAAGGTCAACTGCTTACAGCCCTGAGTATTTATTGCACCTCGTGCCCAATGAAAATACCTTCTGTCAATACTGCCTTCCTAGCTAAAAGTTCCCTCTCCATCGAGGGTTTATTTAAAAGCAGCAGCAAATAGGGTAAAACTCGAGGTTGTGCTATCAGCGACTTGGTCCGTTTTGCTGTGGGTTCATCTATGAACTAACAAGATGTTTAAACTCGAAGCAGGCTTCTTATTGCCTAAGGAATTTATTAATGCAGTAGTCTTAGTTAACATACGCTGTTTACGTTTCTCAGCATTTAGGTTTCTAAGTACAACATTCCTATTACCCTGCGTGCCGTCAGGGTGTCATAATAGCCCGTATTTATGAAAATGAAGCATTTACTTCGAAGTAAAAGGCAGAAGTAAAAGGTAGCGGATCGGAAGTAAAAGGTTTTGCTTCATTCGGAGTTCAAAATCTCGACCTTTTCTTTGCAAGTAAGTACTTCAAATGAAAGAAGTAAAAGATACCATAGGTGTGCTTTCAGACGTGCTGCAACAAATTCTAACTGGCTGTATATGGATGTGAGGCGCTTTCAATTGTTTAATTTGTTTCAGCGTTGAGAACTGAATTTGTTCGTGTGTTTCAGTGTTGAGCACTGAATTGACGTTTTGATTTGTCTAGTGCAACGTATTTGTAGAAGTTAAGTAAAGAAGAGAATGTCGTCAGTAAGTGAAAGTGAAAACGTACATGGAGGTGAAGATACCACCTCCGGGATGAGAACTTCTGACAAGGTCCGCGAACAAGGTACTGGATAAAGCGCAATCACTAGAAGACTAAGAAAAATAACGCTTTTACATACCACTGTACACGAATATATGACGTTCTTTGGAAAAGAGGTGAATAACTTTAACTTTATTTATATCTGTCAAATCGCCAAAAGGCATTACATGACTAAAAAGAACACAATAAACAAAAGAAAATAGAAGAATTGGGCGTCAAAAGTAACGAAAAATATAAATACAATTTTTATACATAATGCTGCAAAAATGCATTTTTTCTACTTATACGTATACTTTGGGTATACACAAATACAAAAATCCTTTAAATTATTATAAATTCATATAAATTCTTGCTTTTAGCAATAATAACTCTTTACTTGCATACTCTTTTCCCCTAAGAGATACTAAATTTCATATTTTTAGGAAAATAAAAAATAAGATTGGATGTCTAGAGTAAAGAAAAAAATACAATTTTTATACATAATGCTGCAAAGAATCATTTCTTCTACTAATTGTTATACGATAATTTGGTTATATACAAATACAAAATTCCTTTTAGCAATAATAAATCATAATATGCATACTCTTTTCACATAAGAGATGCTAAATTGATAAGCTTTACAAACCAGTCATTTACGGATTATCCATGCTAAGGAGGTTAGTCGAAAAAGAAAGTAGTAAGCTCAGGGGATGTACACAAGATGTGAGAATCAAATACGTTTTTAAAAATATTGACAGAGGATGCAGAGATCACTTGTTCAGGTAAGCTGTTCCAAATTTGTTGTAGCCGAGAAAAGAAAATTTTTTTGCCCACACATGTTTACGGAAAATAAATTTAGGTTTCAAGGAGTGACCCCTGGTAGCTGCGTAAGTTTGCAATTGAAGGTATTTACGAAGAGTAGGACCACCGTAGTTAAATTTTAAGATTTAAAATTAAATTTTTAAAAAGATGAATAACGAAACGTAAAACTGATAAAAATAAAACAGGAAAAAGGCGCGTTCGACTACCGCCTAGGAAAAAAATATGTTGGAAGCCATGAACGCAGATGTCAATTTAGCCCTTCTCAGATCACCACAACTTAACAATTTTTTTTTCAAAATCACTGGTCATTATGCCCTTTGGT
>JAHWFP010058658.1:0-12512 GCA_023313725.1 Lithobius niger
GTTAGAAGTACTGGTAATGAGTAGAGTTATGATGTAAGCACCATTTGTCTTGACTAGAAAACCGTAAAAGCTTATCAGTTTTGCACTTCATTCCAACTTCCTACAAAATGTAGACAAGCTTCCAAAAATAATTAAGACCTAAACTGCTGATTTGTCCACCTAGACAAAAACCAATACAGGTAACGACTGTGATCAAAAAGAGAACACATACCATCATAATTTAGTTGTAAAGTTTTAAGTCACAAAATAAACCGCTAGGCTTACTTGAATTACTTTGAATTGCTGTTGAAGCACTTTGGACTCGGAAATTACTCATTACGCTCACTTTCAAAAACAGGATATTGACAGTACCCTGTTTTTGAAAGTGAGCGTAATGAGTAATTTCCGAGTCAAAAGCTTTAAGTGCAGGGAACAAAGAGAAGGCGGGTGAAATGCATTTAGGTAAACTAGCAGTTCAGTTTGTGTTGGCATAGATATGCAAGTGATTACGAAAAACACAGTACACTACGACTACGAGTGTTAATGTACTATTGATACAAACACTGTAGAACAACAAAAGAAATGATTACTAACCAGGGGAAGGTAATAAGTAAATCCAAGGAATATTTTACTAGCTACTTCAATTTTACCATTGTTGCTAACCTACCTAAGTTTTCTCCACCCCAAACGTCCATCATGAGATCATATTTTCCCAACCTCTCAAAATTGTCTTTGTCTATGACAAACAATCCCCCAGCAATTATTGGTGTTCTGGAAAATAAATACATGAAAGGCTTGTAAAAAGGCACTACAAAAAGACTACGAAAAGACTTAAATAAAAAAATTTGCACGGTCAGTAAGATTGAATACCGGTACTAAAAAACATTGGTCATGTTGCATTTCACAACTGGTCAAACTTAAATTCAACTGAACAGCAATGATGCAATTGCATCAGATTAGATGTAACATTGTAGTTTTCTAGGAAATTAACAGTACGCTACAAACAATGTATCAATGTTATTTTTTTTGGGGGGGGGGGGAGGAAAGGAAAAGAAAAAGGAGTTAAAAATGGAACAACACGCAATTAAGTTGTGCCTTTAAGAAAATGACTCGGCATGCTTCAAATATCGCCAGTCTCGCATATAGGACAGGTGCACCTTGCTTGTACAGCGAGTTCAAGTGTGTTCAAGTGTTGTAGATGTACGTCGATGAACAACTCCCTGCTTTTTGGTTGTAATCTGTTTTTTTGATTGTAATCGTACTGCGACACTGAGAAATGTGTAAAACGATAATCAGGAGACGAAGTTATGTTTTACACATTCTTCTCGGTGTGGCCATAATTAAACACCAAGAGAGCACCTTACAGGCACGAATGACAAGAGACAGGCCATGACTTAAACACCCCATAATAACATAAAGTCATTCCCTGCCTGACCAAAGCCTTTGTTTTATTTTGTTTTTTGATGGTCTATGAAGAATAAATATCTCTATAGTTAGTGCTTTTTAAACCTTAAAAGAAAATTGATAAGATACATAGTAACAGCTTGGCTTATGGTTTTGGGATAAAGTCACGCAAAAATTAAACCAAATTGTAGTCAACTGTAGAATTGATTGAAGCAGATTTCAATGAAGAAGAACTATACAGCATTTGCTTGCTTGAAATGCATATTGATCTTCACTTCATCCATACTAACAGCCGTACAGGTGGCAAAGCAGAGCAAGATTCAGCGATATGGAAGTAATTTAAACCTTGTATCTTTAACATATTAGCTGTGGAAATAAATCTACACAAATCGCTATCTCACTCTTGCTGTAAGTAATACTGTAAACAGGTAAATTGGAAACACGTCAGTAGTGAAAATCCTACACTAGAAATAATGTACTGCAGTAAGCCCCTTACTCGCGTCCCTCGAATTGATTTCTAATGCAAGATTTTCGCTGCTGGCTCATTTCCGACTTAAATCAGCTGTGAAAGAGAAGAAATTACATAAAATTCCACACGTTACAAATGTGTGGAATGCAGGATTCAACTGCCTACTATTAGGGGTGTCAGGTACTTTGGATTCGATTCGATTTTGGAATTCAATTTTTTCTTTTTCGATTTTCAGTTGTTTTTTCCAATTTGTATCTATGGGGACTAGCCTGTGAAAGAATTATCAAGTTATAGTAATTACATTCCTGTAAACTAATGTTACTCCAATACTTGTGAACTAAACTTTGAATTTGTGTTCATTTATTACACAAAAATGAAGATTCTCCCAGAAAACTTGTTCTCGCCCGGGGAATCGAAGTTCTCACAGTCGAATCCGACGAAACTGTGTTACTAGATTGGGATCCTTCCCTATGCCTACGCGCGTTTTTACCTCATTAACGCAGTAATTTATGCAAAATATTGCGTCACTTCCACATCTATCCCACTTCCCCCTACCCAGTTCGCGTCCACTCACTCTTTTCTTGCTGTGAACGTACGATTCCGTGCAGGGAGGCGGGCGGGCCCTGTATTGTAACACAGTTTCGTCGGATTGAAAGTTTCGATTTTCGCACAGCCCTACCTACTATATAACTGCATCTTAGGTTAGCATTCTGCCGGATATATTACATTTCAGCTAACAATGCTTTTTGTTTTGCACAATCCGATACAATAGGAATGAGTGCAATACACAAATTAAAGGTAAGATCAGCAAATAAAGATACACACTTCAACCATTATAATAAATCCCCTTGCTATTTTAGAGTTGTGCTAAAGTAGCTGAGTGATATGGAAATCAAGCTTTTAATTCATTGGTTCGAACTCAATAATTGAACTTCCGAGTCGATTTGAGTCGAGTACCTGTCCAATGATTAGAGTCTCGAGTCGAGTTTGAGTTTTTCCAAAACTTTTAATTCAAGCTCAATGTTAACTGACAAGTTACAACATAAAATTGTACCAGTGCTTCCCACAAAACACGTGTTGAAATATCCGGCCAACCCTCGATACGTTTCGATCGAAGAATAAAAGTATAATTCCAAAACTAATTAACTCTTTAACACGTAAGAATGCTAGATGATTTTTTAAAATTAATTCTTTTTATTGATTTCTGCAACGCTTGACATGACAAACTTGAAATACTCGAAGCATTGAAGCTTTTGTAAGAAGTCGAGCTTGAGCCCAAGTCGGAGCTCGACTTGACTCGAATTCTTCGTGTTTTGCACACCCCTAGTTCGAACCCACAAAATGTACTGGTTTCAGTGACCTTTACACCCTAACGTGACTGTTCGTGGGGAAGTAATCATGACGTATCCAATGTTCAATACAGTGGAACAGTTTACTGCAAAATGTAGGGTAGTTTAGGTTATCGACACATCACTGAAGAATTATCACTGTTGAAATGTAAGTACATGAAAAAAAAATGGAGATTCTACTAGAGAACTTATTCTTATATGAGAATTTAAGTTCTCAGAGTACAATCCGACGAAGCTGTCAACAAACGGAATGTTCTTTTGCTTTCAGCACAGTTACTACTTTGCATATTTAAATCTCTTAAATGATACAAATTTACGTCACTTCCGGTACACTTCCAACCCGCTGTATTGCGTGTACCAACCACTGTCGTTAACGACTGGCAACCCCCGCACCAGAGAGGCACGTGGGAAATAAAGCTAACACAACTTCGTCGGATTCTACTCGGTGAACTTTGATTCTCCTGCTAGAACAAGTTTTCTGGTAGGGTCACCATTTCTCCCTCGTAGACTCCTCCTAGCCATGTTAACAAGTGGGACAGATTCAGAGAAAGTGGTACGAGCCAGCCCTATGACCAATTCATAGCGACGCTGGGAGACTGCCCTCCCACAGACACTGCCACCTCTCAAATATGTTGTGGAACAGGGGACTCGCCCACCTCGAAAGGATGGAACCAACATGTCGACAAAGTCGACCAATACCATGTCGACTCGCAGTCGAGCATGCTCAATGGACAAGAACCAAACCCAAAGTTCCTGCTGGCCCCACCACGTGCTACCACCAGGACCCTGTTGAACTAAACAAAAACTAGACTCAACGAAACACAACCAACTACGCAAGGTAAGTTACAAGTTCAGAACGCCCCAGCACCCAATGAAGGAAACTTCACCAAGTTCTTCTACAACCATCCGTGCTAATTGCACAAATGCCACCACAATATAGACCAATGGCGACAAGACTCCATACAGATGTTGAGACAATGCTACACAGGCAACCCAGTATCACCCCAGACTTCCGGCCTAACAACCAAGCCGTTACTGCCCATCGAACAGTCTACAAGCAGACTAGCCACATTAAGCCTGACTGACCACATGTAAGCATCGCTCGGTATCGCATGCCTTTTAGTTTCATGTGCACGATGCCACTAACAAAAGCCAAACGCTTTGCCGGCCAAACCGGGCCACGTAATGTACAACAAATGTACACTGTGGCCGCGTAATGTACAACAAAATTTTTTTAAATTATTTTTGTTTGGTATCGCGTGCCCTATTATATCCATGCATACGAGCAAGTAACGACAACAAAAACACCTCGTCAGCTTGTACATTTCAAGCCACGGAAAGAGCCACTATCAGGCCGGTTTCCCTGGCCAACAAAATAGAATGACCCACAGCGTTCCTGCATATTCACTGTCTATCCATCACTGCTTTCCTCCCGAGTAGCACTAGGAAACATGGAATCGTTTGCCTTTCGTCTCAACGCACAAATAACACAGACTTATAGTATAACACTTATACAACTAGCATTAACAAATGCATTTTCTCGAAAATAAGCAAGTCAAGGTTTACTCACCGGCCTGGCCGAGCGCCGCATTCTGGCAAAATTACACTATTCTTCGCTATTTTCCCATAAGACGGAAAACCACAACAACCTCGACCAAATAAGAAGCAATGCCAAACCTTCGGTAAGTTGGCACACCAACCGAAACAAGGCTGCACCATACTGCAGACACATGTTCATAAGTGAGATTAGACGGAAAACTCCAAAGCCCAAACAACATTGGCAGAGCTACCAAAACACGACCAAGCAAAAGAAACAGTGTCTGGCACGTACTGCTAAAGGTGTGACAAAATGCAACATGGGGCGGGGGATTGAACAAAGGAAAAAATGACGCCATTCGTGTACTGCCCCTTACATTAATTAAAACAAAACTTTAGGAGAATTCAAAAAAGTATATACGCCGCAAATTAGCCAAAAACATTGCTGGCTGAAATTAGGTCGCAAATATTTTAGCGGGACGAAAATTAGCCGAATTAATGGATAAGACGCCGAATACTGGAAAAAAAAATCTTGCCTTAGGGGGTCTAATACAGGTAGATACAACTGAAGGCCAGAATGTTATAGAGATTGCATGTACCTATAGTTATTCAAACACAATTAGCTTTACTGTGTTTTGTGTACAATCTGAAGTTTCATCGTTTGTCATTTGTTAATTATGTACTTACTTGATGGGAGAGGTGGGATCCTTTGATCTTCGGTTTCGTTCTTCAGTGTTCAGGTACTCCCACTTAAACACCAGATTCCAGTCGAATCCTGGAAGGGAGATCATAAAATCAATTCTGAACTTAAAAGAGTAATGTATCTACGAAGAGGTTAAAAGAAAAACCCACCTCCACGAAGATCAGCGGAAGCTCCAATATACTGGAAGTTATCCATATTTACAACATCAATAATCGGACAAACAACACGAGTTTTATCCTGAAAAAACAAAACAAAAAAATTATAGTTAAAATTCATAGCACTCCACAATTGAGCCAGTTTCAAAAGAAAAAAAACAAACACTGCTAGCCATATTAACAAATTAAATCAGATCATCTAATTGAGACCATATTAACAAATTAAAATCTGATCATAATTATCTACTAGAAATACCATTATACTGGGTGACATCTGGAACAACTTTACACTTAAATTTTTTAAATATTAAGCACATTTATCTTACTACTGGTACACATCATATCAACTATTACTTCTGGGTCCTTTACCTCTGCTATTCTTTCCAAAAGTGGCTCCAGCCAATGTTCGTTACATTCACAATGACTGTCTAAAAATGTCAGTACTTTGGCAGTGGCGGCGTCAGCTCCTTTGACGCGAGATCTGATAAGTCCTAGACATAAAAATAAATAAAATTACCACGATTGTTTACGTACATCTGTAACCAACATACAGCAGAATTGACCAGCTGGTTTGGCCGCAGCTGTCGACAGGGTTCAGCAGACAGTGGGCAAGCCAGTTACAGCATATATAGATCAGTGGTCTCACCGAAGTAGAGCACGTGCGCGAATTTTAAATGGCAAATGGATTCCTTTTTCGTTACCATGATGTGAACTTGAGAGTGTAGTGATTGTTTTTCTGAAGAAGGTGATTGTCTATCACCAAAAATTAAAAAATTACTTGCTGCTGTACGTTCGAAGTGTGTGGCAAAGTGTAAAAAAAAATAATTTCCCCTGATGTATGTCTCGTGGTAACTGATGATTACGAGTTTGACTCCTTATTCACATGGTCATTAACAGGTAAAAGATAATTTTACCTGCAAATTTTTATTGTTTCACAATCTATACCCTAATACAAAGCGCTATTATTACGGATATAAAGATACTGTAACGTTCTTGCGGATATGGACCACTGGATCTACGACAATGTAATGTAAAAATGAAGATTCAACAAGAGAACTTGTTTTCGCAGGAGAATTGAAGTTCTACGAGTACAGTAGAATCCGACGAAACTGCGTTACTTATGGAATGCTTCCCTGCAACAAGGCACATTTTGATCTAACTACTTTGCATACAATTATACCTTAATTTATGCAAACTTTACGTCACTTCCGATCGCTTCCCCCAACTCCACCGAACGTCTATATAACTCCATCTTTTGTGGCTGGTCCCAACCCAGCGCCAGGGAGGCGAGCGGAAAATTAAACTAGCACAATTTCGTCGGATTCTACCAGTAGAACTTTGATTCTACTTCGCAGAATCCTCTTCACTGAGTTACTTATGGGATTAATAAATGTGTCGTTGCCAGCCAACCTACTTGAAAGCCAAACACAGTCTGCGGCTGCAGCCACTATAGTACAAAACCTGCTCAACCAGATCCCAATTCCCGCTGACCATGGGTCGCGGAGCCTGACAACGAATATTAGTCCTCTCTGGCCACGACCTGTACCTTCCTGAAACCTTCCTGCCGCCAACATTCTCGAGCGTGCCTGGCAAGGTTCTGAGTCCACACCAGTATCTGTCAATCCACCGCACAAATCACGTGCCCCCGACTGGAACCCACCTGATGAGTTAAGGTCTGATTGCGATTCCCTCTGTTGTACGAATGGACAAGGCTACCTAGCACCCTACACTTCTGACCCGCTGTCCCGGAGTGGTAGACGCAGCGCCCAACACCAGCACCGCACTCCTGCCCCTGTATCGCATGCACTTAGCTACAAAGTGCGTCAGCCTCACACATAAAACTTGTTCACCCCTAGAACTCATCCAGACCAAGGCCTACAATCCGTGTATCTCCTTAAAGTGGAATTTCAGTGCAACCGCCAGGGCAAGGTATATTAAGTCCGGCACCTTGATGGGTGCTACCTTCTTAGACAAAATGCTAAGAAAGGCAATCCAAAACCACCGCTAACTTCAACCTTGGCGGCCATCCCTGGAACAAGCCACTTCCAAACGCTGCACCGAAGGGTGCCCGCAACAAGTAGTGCCAACCACCAAAATTAAGAAACAGAGGCCAAGCAGCCCGCAGGCTCCAGTACAATAATCCATCGGGCAACAAGTCTGCCAGAACTCGTGTAGTCACACCCTGGCTCCGCCGCCAAAGGCCCACCTAGCTCAACACACCAGTAACATCTCTTCGAGATGAATGACTGAACTCATCTTTCACAAATGCCTAGGCGACTGTGGGACAAACCGTGCACAACCACTGCACCCAGCGCTACGGCACTAATACACACACACACACACACCCGAGGACGTCTGACTCTGCGTCCGGCCTACGTGTCCCGGCCAACTCCTCGGGCTATGTCTGGGCAACCCTACCGCAAGTTACGGAACGTCACGCCCACTCTTGAAACCACCTCAGCTCAATCGATACGAAACACTGGCTACCTCCCTCTGCTTACGCAGAGGGGCCGAAACACACACAAGTTCAGTGCCCAGCCTCCTAACCACGCGCTCATTCCCACCAGCCTCCGCCACACCTAGGAGGATCATTACATTCTTTAGGCAATGGGCTCGCCCTGTAAAAGGCGCCACAACCGCCCAATGGTGTTGGGCTTGGTTTAAATAAATCATGGAGTGGCTCATCCTACATTTCACATAGATGGCACTCGACACTCCATTACTGGGCAAAATTACGCTTCCAAAGCCAAGTTTTATCCACCGTTCTCAAGAGTGTATTATTCATTATGTAAATAGTGCCCGACTGTGACAGTAGTCGCAATGGCAACCAGCTGAGAAAATTGCATCCGCCCGAGTCCTCAAGGCTAACGGTTTCATCACACCGAACGAGAATGCATCCTTTGGTTTTATGCGCAATAACCTGGGAGCACAGGCGCATGAAACGGCCAAATTCCATATTTCAAAAAGCAGGTACTACGTACCAGTCACCAAACGCCGCACTAAACCATAACAAATAAAAGCATCCCATCATGTCGTTTCCACCATGACACATTACTCGCCTTATCTCCCACACAGGGTGTCGTACCGATATCTCCTTTGGTAAATTCGTGTACCAGGAAATTTAAATCGGAACATAACATTAAACGCCCTTACAGCTCGGCTCCTGCGCCTCGGCTGATTCACACCTAGACCTAGACCGGTCACTGGCGGTTCGGCTTTTTCATTACTTTTCTCTTTTTCGTTCATGTTACGTTCACTACACAGCCTGGCCATCGCCGCTTCGGCTGAACCACGCACACACACATCCACACACCGACCAGCCACAGCCACCTTGGCGGAACGATGCACACACAGCCCGGGCACTACCGCTTCGGGGCCGTTTCCCACATCACACATAAACTACTTGGTTCCAACCATCCTATTCATTTACTTATTTCAAATAGGTTTCAATCCAAATCAGCACTACGAAGGTCCATTAGCACTATTCAACCATGCGGCCACGCCGCATTTCGCTGCCACATACGACACGCTTCGGCTTTTTCATTTTTCCGGGCTGGAAGCGCACGCAATATTCATCTTGACTCGACACTAATCCACCATGTCCCACAAAATTACGAGACCGATTTTAAATTCAATAGCGACTTTGAAATGCCGTCTGTGTTTACCCCACTATTTACTGTAATAAAGCTACGCCGAGAGAGATTCGACCACCTTCCTTTACGGAAGCAAGTTTCACACTCACATCTGGCAATAGGCCTAAGTATGCCGCCATTTTTCCTCGACCCGCAAATTCTACTTACAGTTTGGTTCAGCTCTCATTCGACTTCTGTATTTGCCATCGCCAACGGTGATCGAAAATCCACACGGATTGTCCACATTCACAGGTGTTATCGTCACCCTGCATTCTCAACCCAAATTATGACGAAACACAAGGCGATGTAAACAGCAAAGTCCTCACGATCCAGTCTGCGCCGTAGCAAAAGAAACAGTGTTGTATAGAAGTGTGGTGGAGATGGAGGAAGCAACCGGGAGTGATGTAAAGTTTGCATAAATTAACCCTTAAAGTGCTAGCGACAAGTATACTCGCCAAAAACACAAGCACAGCTTTGAGTCCAAAGTATGCACAAGATGGCCAACAATGGAGAAACGACAACAATACTAGGTTCCCTTAACAAGCCAGCTCTAGAGACAGCCGTGGCCGAGTTGGTAGAGGCGTGTGCCTGAAGTTAAAGCGCTCCTTCAAGTTGCTAGTTCGATTCCTACCAAGGTTACCCCTACTTTTGTGGAGATAGATAGAAAATTAATTCAGCAGTCACAGGGTTAAGGTACAATTGTACGCAAAGTAGTTCGATCAAAATATGCCGCGTTGCAGGGAAGCATCCTCCTATAAGTAACACAGTGAGGAGGATTCTGCGAAGTAGAACAACTTTTTATCAATTGTAACTGTCAAAAATTAAGGGGGCACCTACCCTACACTGAGGCCTAATTTTGGATTTTTTTTCTTTTTAGTGTAATTGCCGTAGAGTTATAATTTTTTTTTTCCTGTAAAGTGTGTTGAAATAAGAGTCTAGGACATACTTAATATTTTCATTTAGACTATTTTTGTGGGAGTACAGGACTGGTACAGTTTTTGATAAATTTTATTACACTTTTGTACTGCTACTTTGATAACGTTGGAAAAAGTGGTGCGCATGACCAAGATTGGGCTCCAAATCATCTGTGTACATAGGGCTATCATGTGAACCAAAATAATTTGAATACCACAATTTTTTATAACATAATCACAATTTGAGTATATTACAAAAGTATATAGCAATCAGGGGCGTCGGACGAACATTTTACTGGAAAATCGTCTAATGGGATAATTGTCTAATATCTGTATAAATAAAAAAATTGGAAAATCGTCTAAACGGAATATCGTATAATGGATAAACGTCTAACTGCGGTTTCTGATGTTATATGTATCGCCGCAGCGAGCGTGATAGCGCAAGCGAGGCAGGGATATTAGATGATTTTCCATTATATGAATTTCCTGTTAGACCATTTTCCATTATACGAATTTCCAATTAGACGATTTTCCATTGTACGAATTTCCCATTAGACGACTTTCTGTTATACCGTTATATGGTATACGTTCTTCCAATTATGCGATTTTCCAGTTAGACGATTATCCCTCTTCCCTAGCAAACATTTTGGAATTTTTTAAAAACTACACCGGAAGTGAGTAGAAGTATGATTTTGGTTCACTTTAAAGTCACCACACCTGGGAACTTGTATAAAAAAATTTCAAGTTTCTATCTTGATTCTAAGTAAAGTTATAGTATTCTTAGTGATTCACCACTAGCAATATTCACGTTCCGAGAGAATCAAGTTTGAACATGAAGCTTGTAACCTTACGCAATGCTAAATAAACCCATGTAGAATATATATTACTCCACCACACTAACCTAAAAAAAATTATTTTTATTTGGGGGGGGGGGGGGATATTTTTGGGTTCGGTGCCCCCTTAATTAAACTAATCACCAAATTAGTACGATTAAATGTAAAACACATTTAGTAATCACTAATTCACTACAATTAACTATAAAACACATTTATCTTGTTGTATACTTGAAAGATACTTTTCTGTCCAGTTTAAACCCTCATCATTATCAGCTTTAAGTGTACTCCTAAAGAAGACGAAATCAGGCATAGAAAATGCGAGTGAAAATTTTCTTCAACCTTTCACACTCACTGGATGGAAATTTCTGTTGATGCAGGACGATTCTAAGAAAAACGGTTACTTGCTTTGCTTTCAATTATTACTACCACCATAGGCTGAGATAGATTGAAAGGCATGTTACTGACATAATAACCAATGACATTTTTATGCCATGTGTAGTATACTCACATTCTTGCCGCAGTGCCATAATTTCCTTACCTTCACGATTTTCATTCCTTATAACTTTAACCTTCTGTATTTTTGCAAGTTCTTCTCCATCCGATGCTATTAAAAAACATCAATGGCATTTAATTTGTAGGCTAACAATACTATGACCAAACAAACAAAAATTTTAAAAATGCAAATTAACTATTCCTTACGATCGTCGCTGAAATCGTCTACTAGTATGATTTCTTTAATAAGGTGCTCTGGGCTACGGTTCAGCACACTAAGGAGGAAAAAATACACAATTACTACGTGTCTTTTCGGAAATCGCATTGGTTAAATAAGTGGTACGAAAAAATTGCAGGAAGAGGCAGGAAAAATGTGTGCTTTTAATATGTATGTGGGCATCAGTCACTTCACAAAATACATGGCACTAACCTTACAATAGTACGCAGAAGTGCTGATCTGGCTTCATTATGAAATGTAATTATGACACTTGTGGGGGAAAGTAGAAAATCCTTCCATTGCTTATCCCGACACCTGTAGATAAAATGATTAAGAAATGCTGAAGAAAGTAAGAACAAGTTGGCATACTGTTGTCTTACATCTGCAATGTAATCGCAGAGCTCTTTAATATAGCCTACTCTTGAACGTGTAGTACGCTGGAGATATAAAACAGTTTCTCGGCGGAGGATGCACTGCAAACCACTAGGCAAACAGTCTTATTTAATGTCAGTTTCTCTACAGCTTAACCACAAAAATACGACAACAAGAAAAGACGTTTCTACTTCCATAGCCCACTCCATAGTAATGATGTGGTCCTACAATGACTAATGGATGACGAAAAGATAAACTGAAAAACGAAATATGAAAAATAAAAAAAATTGTCCTTTCCGTAATGTCTACCTAATGTTGAGCTTTCTTTAGTCAACAAGCAATCTGACATCTCAACGTCGTCGATACCTGATTTATGCAATGATGCAACAGAATTAGATTTTACATCATACTGACTACACGTCTCTTGCAAGTCAGCTCTACTAGGCTAGATTTT
>JAHWFP010058658.1:17512-30343 GCA_023313725.1 Lithobius niger
ATCTTTTTTCAACTATGAAGTAAGCTATCTCGCTACCTGATAGCAAATCAACTAAATTACTAAAAAAAAAAAAAGGCAAAGAGAGCCAGCCACAATTCCAATGTAGAAATGGCAGGTGTTCACGAATTTCTTCAAGCAAAAAATAATGTGTTTAGTGTTCGACCGATGAATGAATTTTGCTGATGAAAGTCCAATGGGAGACAAAAAAAAACATCTGTGGGTTACCGATGTATTTATTGCTTGATCAGATCACATAACATTAAACTTTACAGTTTGGCCATTAAAAATTCAGATATACAAGCTTTTTTTTTACATTAGTTTCGTCTTTTTCCTGTTGTCCACTTTCATTTTGCTATATCGTTCATCGATATACTTGGCAAAATGTAAAAATGGACGAAAGCAAAATGAAAGTGGACAAAAGTACAAAAAAAAAAAAAGATGAAGCCAATGTAAAACCCTGTAAGTAAACTGCTATGAATAAAAATTTAATGAAAAAATACGGAATTTTAACATTGCTAAAAATTAGGTTTTACTAGCCTATCCTAAAATATTTACCTTCAGTAAAATGTGCCAATTGCTTATTTTACGCTTTTCAATGCCCAAATTAAATTACTTTACTTATTTGTCCAATAATCTAGTCCCCACTAGCTCGCGCCGGTGACGCTGCTCTGTGTTTCCGTATTAACACAGGCAGGCGGCCATTACGTCATGTCGCTTATGAAGCATCAGGTTTAGCGAAAGTGGGGAGGTGGGCGAGTTCTCCTGAAGATAAGTATTTTAGGATAGTAAAAAACTAATTCTAAAGCAGTGGTAAAATTCCATTTCTTACTTAGTACAGTATCTGCAAAATACTAACTTTCCATAATATGTGCTGACTTTGTCCCATTGGATGGGGGAAGGGGGTGTCAGCTAGAATCTGAAGCTAGACTAAAGTATTATAGCTTTTATACATAATTATTAAAGAAAGGTATTCACTCATTATTTTTAATGGATCATTTTTGATGGATCATTTTCACCACAAGTTGCAATTAACTCATTTCTTATACAACTTCCATTAACTAAATGTTCTTTCCAGTATTTTTCTACCACTTTGGCTACTAGTGTTTTTGTGGGTCCATGAACGGGTAGCAACAACTTTGTCGAGCAGCGTGCTACTCCCATGAGCCCAAGGAGCCGTCAAGGCCCTTAATTTATGAGCTCGCACCTCCCACAAGGGATGTCGATGTTATGTGGGCCAAGTTCATAGGCACATCTAACGATTTTGCAAATCCCTTATCCCAATTGTGCCACTGGTTGTGGAAGCACTCCCACCTGAGATTTTGTCGACTAGGAGGAAGAGGAGAGTTCGGCGAACAGTTCTTTCCGAGAGAGGATTTTAAGTTGCAGGAGTTTGGGTGCTTAGTTTGGGTAACTTCGCAGATTTCTCACTGGACATTGAAATCTTTTGTTGCCTTCAGGGTCGACAATCGGGCCCAGGGTTTAAGTATAAATAGTTTTGGGAGTAATGTCAGATCTGACGTTTTCCCTTTCTAATTTGTGATTTATATAAGTCTATCCTCAAGAAAATGTGGTTGTTTTATCTGACAAAATCGGCAAGATTACTGTCTTGATATCAAGGGTGGGATAGTTTCTAATGCAAGAAAACGGGGCTTTACCTGTATTTTATGAATTTCTATCGGGAAATACTTATAGTCCCAAACTATGTTAATTTAATTACCTCGAGGATTTTGCAAAGGCACTCCCTGGGGCACCAAACTGCTGCTAGTGCTAGGCATTGCCCAGTTTCCCTCTCCGGACTGGTTTCAGCAAGCTAAAAAGCAACACTACTTCTTGTTTGCAGCCCCACTCTAGTGAATATTAGATATGCAAATTTAGGCCTATTAATGGCATTAAAGACAGAAGCCAAAGCCAACAGGCTTAACAGTTAATTGCAGTTATTTCTAACATCAAGGTGCTCTCACCTATAGAGATCTCTAGAAGGACTATTTCGCCCTAGTTTGGGCTAGTTAGTAGAGAATACTCTGTGTATTAGAGCACAGGTATCTTGCTGGTTGTAATTAACAAGCAAAAAACCGGACTGGTTTCAGCTAGTGACAAGCGGAAACTACTGCTTACTTGGGGCTCCATTCTACTGAAAGGGTGTCTTAACATTCAGTAGAAAGGAGCCCCAAACACGCAGTAGTTTCTGCTTTTTACCTTGCTGAAAACAGTCAGGTTTTGGGCTTGTTAAATTACCAACTGCAAAGTACCTATGCCATAAAATGGCAAACAGACTGACGTTGAGGTTCCCCGACACTCATTGAGTTCAAACCAACCTGAGCAAAAAGAGATGAAATAAAATTATTAATTATTTGTTTATAAACCAAAAATTTACTCTTCCATTGTTACATCGAAGTTATACACCATCAGCATGAATTCTTTCCTCCATTTTTTATTTACGCTTGTCTCATGTGTCACTGTCACTAGCTGTGCAACGCTATGAAACGAGACAAATGGGCTTGGTGAACACTCACACATTTGTGGTTGTGTGGTGTGACATTTTAGCAGACTTTTTGACGAAGGTGAAATGATAGTTTTAGCCCCGTTAACCTTGCCTCCGGTGCCATGGCTAACCATATGATGGGCGACTTATTTGCTGTCGTCCAGCGACCCACTGGCGCAACGTCACAGTGGAGAATGCTGGCCAAACCCCTTCAATAATGGAAAATTTTGGGGAGAACGCGCATCTTAATTCTACGTAGATGGCGTAGTACAGAGCAGAGCCTTACAACAATCATGTTTTTCGTATCAACTATACTAAAAAAAACACACTAATCCATTGCATTTATACTACAAACATCAAAACACTTTGATAAAATTCACGCTGGCGTCGTGTAGCGGATCTTTCTTTCTTTTAACCTTCAATGAGGAAAGGTTGGAGCGCATGTCAATAGACGGCGATGAGGGCGGTGTCACAGTAACTGCAGACCGATTCCCCTTCAGGCTGCTGAAAGAGACGAAGTGCATTGAAAGAAACGGCTTTTTGTAGCAGAACTTCTTTACAAAACAACATTCATGGATTCAGATTTGCATGGAAAGCAGATTTGTGTGCTGCGGAGACCCCACATTACCAATGCAGCAAGGAGAGCGATGGAGAAATTCGGTGCAGCAAAGATCCGTGAACAGAATCGGCAAAGAGGCTTTGTCTGCTTTACGCTACCGTTCCCTCTGTCAAGAAAACACCGGCATTGACAGATCAAAAACTCCCTGCAATACGAGGTTGTAATAACCTTGTCGGAGTCAAATAAAGAGGTGGGAGAATTCGTCTCATGGGATTTAGACCAATAATTAAAGAGGTACGTACTTAGACCTTAGGTCGTAGTTTTTCAATGAGTAGCGGATCGTTTGTTTAGAGCGAAGCATCGCTGAGATGGTTGCGAACTTTGCGTATAATGTTGTCGTTGCATAAACATCAATTTCTTCCAAAAGAATGGATATCGATCGGAATATTCATGAAATAACAGAAAGGGAATGTTCTGGAAGCTAAGACTACCATGATCTGCTCCATGAACATGATGGGCAATGGCGAAAGGCACACTTTTTTAATACAAAACGAACTGGCATGATGTACTCATCGGTTCCCAAGGCCATATGGCGTAATGGCGGCCTGCCTATGTTAATATGGAAACACAGAGCAGTGCCACCGGCAGAAACTAGTGGGAACTAGATTATTGGACAAATAGTTGAATAAATTTAATTTTGGCATTGAAAAGCATAAATCAGTAAAAACACCGTTATTCATCTTACTGTGAAACACTAAACGATTGAAAAATGTCACACGAGACTCACAAAAATGCACACTTTCCCAACGAAGATAGTCTACTAACTGCAAATTTTCAACTACTAACTGTAGTCGTCATCAGGCACCTTAAAGGTAAGTTTGAACTCTTGTTTACATTTCGTTTTTTCAGTCCAATACACTGTTCGAATTCGAAACTGCCGCTGTCTGCTCTATTCAGTCGATTGGTTCACCCTTGCCCACTGTATCACTCGGGCCGTTCTTTACACGCAATCTTCCATTCAACTTCGAGCTTCCCTTGCAAGTCTTTCCCAATCAGGTGTGTAACATTAGAAAACGATGGGCCTTGCACATTCATAAGCGGGATCTGCCTGTGTTCGTGCATCTTAATCGCAATGGATTCAAGGCATCTTAAATGGTTGTCCCATTTAGAGTTAGATTTAATCAGTGTCACCGATTTACCCCACTCAACATCACGCTGCTTTCCGGACTGCAATGCCGTTATCGACAGCGTTATTTCTAACATTCCCCATATGTTGGCTGAGCCTCGTTCGTATTCCTTTTCTAGTCTCGCCAATGTACACGGCATTCCAGTCCTTGCACGGTATTGTTTGCATTAATCTCCTCTCCAATCAGCTAAGTGGCTAGCAACAGTACCGTGCATTTGGTTGGAGAGCGCTTGCAATTCTGCATGCAAAAACACAAACTGCTTGTTTCTAGCTTATACGGTTCCCGAGGTATGATAATTTAAGCATCAGGGTTTGTTCATCAGTAGCCATTTGGCGAGTAGCTCTAAAATCCAAGTCGCCCACTCCTTAATTTTCCTCGCCATTTGACGAGTGGCGACCGACATTGGTGACGGTTTACTGACACTTACCATCCTCTAGGCACAAGCCGCTGGCTTATAGGCTGACACTCATCTAACTATACTGTTGTATTGTCGGCTACTCCTGGTTGTGTTAAGCATCATAGCAAAACGCGAGGAGCACTGTCCAGCAAACGGTGGACCATTCACATCGCTATGGTAATTGTAATCAGTTCCCGATCCGCTTTGAATGTTCAACTTAGTGTTTAATATACGTAGACAACAGAATCGCCCACAACTGGAAGGAGCTACGTAGTATCAAAGGCATTTGACCGTTCTAATACCACTACTTCGAGTAGTCTAATATGCTTTGAGTACAAACCTGTCGTCCAAAGTTCCAAACCATCAGCAAATACACGAATCCATCAGCCGATGCCGATGGGTGAAATTACGAAATCATCGGTGCCAATGCATTGGTCGAACATTACGTGCGTTAATAGATAGTGTACATATGATTTTTTTCCCCCACTTACAGAAGTAAAAATTTGCTGGCACAGTTACCAACTGTAGTTAAATATTTCTTGCCTTTTGTTTGCTTCAGAAAGGTTGGGGTGGGGGTTAAAATAGCCAGTTTCGCTCCACGACCACTAAAGTGCTTCTTGTGACTTAACCCTACAGTCCCATATGTTACTTGTGTCAGTCTCGAAATTAAACCCGCCATTTTCTTGGCCTGGAGACGACGAAGCTAACCACTGGGCTGAACATGCATGCTTTGCTCAGGGTCTCCGGTGATCCTTCACAAAGCTTGTGCAGCATCTTGGACTCTGTCTTTTGACCAATAAGTGGTACAATGCCCATTGGATGGCTCTTGCAATGAGGGTTAAGGTTACAAAATAAATTTTAAAAAAGAATTAATTTTTCTAATTTGCATGAAAATATTTGGACAGATATGTCATTGATTTCTTTCATTTTTGGAGGCTGGAGAGAAAAAAACCTGGAAAACTGCTCCTCTATATGTGAGAAATGTTGAACTGAGTGATATGCTACAAATGCAATCATAAAGGCTGCATGACTGAAGAAGGTCACTATAGAGATAGGCTCCGTTTGGGAGAAAGTTTTTATCTTACTGGTTTTTGGGGAAAGGACAGATGATGGACAGCACAGGCATTACATTAAGTGCAATAGCTCAGGATTAATGTAGAATACGTGACGTGATTTCCTGATAAAGCTTGGAAAGACTGAATGCGACGTGGTACAGCACAGATATTGTTCTGTACTATCAGAAGTAGACCTCCATATATGTACTGCTGTCATCTCTAAATTACTTCTGGCAAACCAATGTGCAATCGAGAATTATTAAACTTTGAACTCACTTGTAATGTCTGGTATCAGGAATATTTCTGTTGCTTTGCACTCGATCACTTTCGGCCTGATTGAATTTGTTTCTGAAGTAAGCATCTTCTCCAGGACGGAGTTTTGTTTTTGCAATGTACTGTTTTTCGTTGAAGTACTGCCACGATACTCTGTCATCTTTTAGCTCTGGATTTTCTTTTTGGACTTTATGGATGACGTCATCTTTTAAACGTAGTGCTCTGTTCTCTACCTGCTGTAGTAACACAAAAAAAAAAGTACCATTATAAATACCTTGGAAAGCAAGAAATAATATTAGGCTAACACTTTTTATCAGTTACCTAGGCTATAGGCCTACAGAAGATACAATTCATAAAAAATTACATAATCATTTTCAGGATGGAGAAGAAAATCATGACATTTAGTATCATTATAGTTTATTTTTTTTTTGCTGCATCCGGTAGTTTTGTTGGATTACATCGGTGAGACGAAACGCAAAATAGCAAAAGGGTCAATGAACACGTAAAAGCCATCTCTAAAACAGACAAGAGAAGTAAGATAACGTTCCACAGACTGACAACGCGGCACACAATTGCTGGGAAGGAACACGAGTAATGCTAAGATTGAACTTGATCAAAGAGGCACATCTCTGCATTCTGGAGACAATTGCGATTCATGACTGCCAAGAGAAGACATTGAAGCTTATGAACGTTCAAGGTCCTGCATACAAGCAGATTATAAAATAGTCACCCCAGAACTGTAAAAAATGTGAGACGAAGTGGAAGAATTTTCTCCCTATGACAGCAGCCGAATCAACACACACACAGAATGACTGCAGCAGCAACCAGGCCAACTGTGGAACGGAGCGTGATGAGGGATATGCAAATCTTAATGTTGCTGTAGTAGTAGTTGGACTGTTTATGCGTGCGAGCCTCCTGACCCAAGCTTGAGGAAGACTGCCGGTATAGGCTATCGAAAATTAGTTGTGTTTGAAGAAAACTGAAACTCTCTTGATAACTACGTAATAACATATAACTTATCGCATTGGCATCACTAGGGTTGGCAAAAACGAATTAAATCAATGGAGACGGGCAAAGGAGTTCCTAATACTCGAAAAAAAAAACATGCATATGACCTTTGCGGTGCGGAGTACACTTTGCAACGTAGCACAACTCCAGGGAGGAAGGAATACTCCGCGAAAGGAACCTTACTGCCTCGTTTGGGTTTTACCGTAAACACAAACAAACAAACTGGTAGTTATTGCAGCTTTCTCCCCTTTAAATCCAATTTCGACTTTATTACTTCGGATTCTGCCAAAACAAATCTTCTGAACGCATTGCATTCAGAATTGCATTACGACAATGGCATCCACCGGCTTGACGCTTATACACAGTACCTAACGAGCCCAGTGATCGTGTCGGTTTTCGCTCCCAGACAAGTTTTGTGCATTTTGCGTGGCCTTAGGTCCATCCGCATGAATGGTTCCTGGATATTCATCAGCACAGCCTTCTCTCGGCTGTGGTGTTGAATAGCCAGGGATTCGAGGCTTCTCAGATGCATATCATTGTTAGAGTTGGACTTGAGGAGTGTCACAGTGCCTTTCCAGTTGATTCGGTGTCGAGTTTCCTTGTGGTGGACTGCTATATGCCATTAGTTACAACTTCATTCCTTGTGTCTGCCATGTGCTGCTTGACCCTCGTACAATATACCTTTTCTTGTCTCTCCCACATAAATGGCATCATAATCCCCACATGGAACTCTGTAAACGCCTTCACGGGTGTTCTTAATGTGCTTCAGGGCTTCATCTTCTTGGCTTCACTTCTTTTTCTTGTTATGGCATCAGGATAAGCATGCTTTTTCATCAGGTGATCCTTCAGGCCCTTTGCGTTCTCCTTTCCACCCATCTTTATAGATTTATCATCTATTGATAATCGACGTAGAAAGTCACATTAAATTTTAACGAAAAATCCAACGAAAATAACACTCTCGAAAGTACTTCACTATACTTTCACCAGTTCACTTTAAATTTTCGGAGATTTAACGATGTCCTTCTTTCGAAAGAATCACTAAACACGCTCAAAGATACAAATGTCATATTGCAGCAGTAGATCCAAGTGTGGCGGTTGTTGAGGGGAACAAATGATCTTTATAGCTAAGACTCCATTGCTCTTCCAACTTCGTGGCAAGCATTGGATGTATTAAGTTGTCGATGTTGTGGTATGTGGGGCAGGTGAGATTCTTGAGGGGAATTTGTCTCAAAAACAAAGTATTTTGTTTTGTACCGAAGAGATATGTTCAAGACAAATAACACATAGGCTACCGTATTTCCGCGAATAAAACACGAGTAGCATTTGAAAACGCTGGTAACCGGTTGCCGAATGATTCTGATAAAAACCGGGAAGAAGGAAGGTGAGTCATCGTACTGCCAAACCGAGTAAGATGACAAGGCTTGGCAGGAAGGAGACAGCTGCTTTGAGACCATGCTTGTTCCAAGGGGCACGGACCGGGAGGAAACGCAGAGTCGAAGCCGGTTAGTGCAGCTGCAGCAGAAGGTGAACGGGCTTTTTCTAGAGGAATCGGATCCGCGGATGGACCAGGAGGACTCGAGACCAGCTCAGGGATCGGGAGAGTCAGAGCCGATTCCGAACCAACGGCCGGAGGAGCCAGAGGCGGCGTGAAAAAGGGAGCACTTGTGGCAGACGGATCCTGATATGGAGATGGTAGTGGAGAAGGGGCTGCCTCGTAAAGTTATCGCACAGTTGAAGGTGACGGGGTTTCCCAGCGGGAAATAAGAGCGTGAGGGAATCGAAGTCGTAGTGCTGCCGGGGCTCCATGGAGGCGACGGGTACGGGAACGGCCGCAGTAAAAAATACACCACGGAGATGAAGACGGAAGAGGGGATAGCCAAGGAAGCTTGTGTTTAAGCAATCGATAGTTCATGTACCCTACGTCGACAGCGTAGGATGTCTAAATCATTTGAGAGACTAATTACTTCAGATTGGAGAGTCAAACTTTGATCTTCAACAGTGGTTATAGAGGATCGAAGCGTAGAATTTTCGGATGTCAAGGATAGAAGTCCAGTCGAAAAATTCTCAGCCCAGGAGAGGATGAGCCATATGTTGAAGTCTATATTGTCCAAGTCTCTTACTGATAGTTGAAGCCCTCGTGTAAGGGCCGCCCGGATCGTAGAAGTGGGCGGAAACGGGGTAGGTTCGGAAAATGGTGGAGTCACGGATCAAAGTGGTGAGTCCAAAGTGGATGTGATGGTTGGTAAGGGCGGTGAACGAAGTGTGGCCGAGTGAAGCACAGGAATAGTTGCCCGAGGAGGTCGTGCTGACGGAAACCGCAGAAGAGCCATCGGACGTGGAGGGCGGAATCCAGATGGTCCGGGAATTGCATTGATCACATTTGAAATGTAAGATGGAATCGTGGTCGTAACGGCAAAAAAGATGTTTTTTTAGAGGTACATGGCATAGAATTACTGGAAGTTAACTGATGCTGGTAGTTCCTCTTGCCGACGTTGGCGGTCTGCTCGCAGGCGAGAACTTGTTTGGCGGCGGCGGCGGCGAATCTCCTTCCATTTTGATGGAGAGACTTTGATGCATATGCTGCATAGGAGATCTAAACCATTGCACTGGCGATGGTGTTGGTAGCAAGGATGAGGATCAAAGTGTTCTTTGGTCCCTGCTGCGAATTCAAGACATACACACGGCTTTGGTTCAGGTACATTGGCGATTTTGGCAGGAGGTAAGAGGAGGAATCGGAAGACATGACTGTCACTCTGTTGAACGGGTGAAGACGCCGCGGAGACCGTTAAGATTTGAAATTGCGTGCCACAGTCGAGAAGCCCTCTGGTGGCGGTGCAGTGAAGTAGACACTGAAGACCCCGGATGTGAAGTGATACAGCGGTTGGGAACCGAAGGCAGTGAGGGATCGGTGCCGCTGTTGGCGTTGTAGAAAGAAAGAAATACGGATATCATTCTTACCAAGGCGAGCGGAGGAATGGATTGCAGTCTTGTACGAATCCATTAGCGGTGCGTGGAAATCAACCGGAAGAAAGGTCTTGGTTGGCTGAAGGTAATCGTGAAGGAGATCAATCGTTGCAGTGGCATCAGCATCGAGAAGCGAACGAAAAGAGGAACCGGAGTGGAATCGTATCTTATGTTGATGCCGATAGCTTGGCTGAAGACTATGAGGAACAGTGGGAACGTTCTTCCTTTTTCATCTTTAGTTGATTCAATCTTTGTTGTTTATTGTGGTTTGAATTATTACAGAAGCGAGAAAAGAGCATGAAGGAGCGACAGGGGAATCGACTTGAATGTACTCCAAGTGAGCTGAGGACTACACGGTGATGCCGAGAAGGAGCGTCTCTTCGGTGAAGGATCGGGAACCGGTAATAAGTCTCTTGTGGAAAAACGGTAGCATGTAGAAGCAGATGGACCGGCCACGGGTCTTAGATGGAGCTGACGGACTGGGGTTTTCGACTTGAGGATTGGCGTGATTCCGGGTACAAGAGGAAAGGACGTCTTAGACATTTAAAGTGGTGAACTAGGATGGAGAGGCAGGAAATCAGACGATACCGGGTTGTTGTCCGAAGACCCGGAGGACCATGGTTCAAGACAGAGCAGGTCCGAAGGAGAAGAGGGAACCGTGACGGGAACTACTTGAACTGGAGAAGGCGGTCCGAACGGTCCAGGAAAACAACAATCGACGAGAATCGCTGAAGGGATGCAGAAATGTCGTCGGAATTCTTGGGAAGGGAATCGGTAATCATAAGCCCCAGAGAGAACCTCGGAGGAGGACTTGGTGATTCCCCGAGTGGAGTTGTAACAATAGGCAAAGGGAGGATCAGGCGGAGAATATGCTAATGAGGCCTGAACTGGCGGAACGTCCCACAGGAAGGGAACTCTTGGAGAAGCTTCGGAAAAATATAGGAAGGCGGTTGAAGCAGCGGGCGGATCGTCCCAACGCGTGGCAACTCCTTACGCTTGGGAACAAGGCTGAGGCTTCTGCGAGATGCGCGTCGAGGTAGGTGGATCAGGTGAAGCAAAGGTAGAAGAGTGCGGAGCAGTTCCATCTGAGGCAGACCCAGGAGAGGGAACCGAATTCTACCCTCCCCCCTCCCCACCCTGAATAGGAGGACGGTTCCGCACCAGCAAGGATGATCGGTGAATCCATTAGTAGAGCTCCAGGAACAAATGGTTGATGCAATTGCCCTAGGAAGAAAGATGCTGCGCTCCGCCGCGATCCGCTTATATATACGGAGCCAATTCCTGTCATGCGGAGTGAGTTACGAGACCGGCAGGGAAGCCAACTTTCAAACTAGGGACAATAGAGCTCCATGGGGGAAAACTGCTATGTAAATAAAAGGTAATGATATTTTCGTGGCAATAAAAAATTGGAGTTCTCTGAAAATTTAATTGTCGAACTGTGTTTGTTCTTCGTTGGTGGTATTGTGTTGTTTTGGAGACGAGTAGCATCCATATTCCACAGTTTTAAATGGATGAGAGTGTAGAACAGGAGACTTTAGCAAGGCTTTCATGAGGCTTGGTATTATATTTATTTACTTACTGAGATGTAAGCACCAAAATTGTTCCTGTTAACTGTAAATCTACGAATTTTCGAAAACTACAAATGGTTTCCTTCGTCGGGCACAAGTTGTGAAATTTACACGCACCACCAGTCCAAATTCTAATACAGTGGTCTGATTCTTTCGAATTTCCCTTACTCTTCCTTAATTAACAGTGGGACTTGCATTAGCTCTCCTGTTTGTCGCTTTCACTTTGCGTGTGTGTGAGGAATCGTCTGCCACTGCGGAAGCTGCAGGGAGAAAACTTTTCCACTTCGTCTCGAGTTTGCCACTAAGTACATACATCTCAGTAAGTAGTAAGTAAATATGTTTGAATACCAAAGTAAAAGTACCGAAAAATCGTAATTAGCATTATATTTATTAGTTTGTATACTAGTAAATTTAACTGGTATTGTATTCAAAGCCCACAATTTTAAAAACATCTTCATTTTGGACTGCTTACTGAGCAACCCTTCCGAATGTCAATCCAGTAGCAGTCGCCACTTGGCCAGTAGACCTTACACAGCACTCGCTGTTTCACAATTTTTACTCGCCACATACCAAATATGTCTTGTATGATGAAAGGTTTCTCTTAATTTATGCATTAACAAAACTGTGCAATTTTCTTAAACTCCAGTATTGATGCAGAAAATCTAGTTATATAGCCCGTATAAATCTGAGTATAACGCCGCAAACCGTTCGTCTCTAACTTATACGGTTCTAGAGTTGCCCCGTTTTTAGTGGCATGCTCTGTAGCTAGTCGCCGATTTGGCGAGTAAGGCTAAATTCCAAGTCGCCAATTGTTGATTTCCACTCGCCAAATGGCGAGTGGCGACCGACATTGGGAAGGGTTGTTACTGAGGCCAATTTCAAAATACATTTAATTTATGCCCAAAAATAATTCCAAAACTAATTGAGCTTGAGATTAGCACCATTAGGTTGTTCTCGGAATTAAACGATTCGAATGGTGCAGTCAAATATCAAAATCTGACAAAGGTTGACTGAGTTATGAATTGCACGCGATTATAAATTGATGTTCAAAATATTAAAGGTTTACTCACTCAACTTGGGTTTGCACGTCGGCGAATTTTCGATCCTTTCCTCGGATCTTCTTCAGGCCTCTTAAAGTTATAAAGTTATATACACTATTTACACATATTTCATGTAAATGTTTTTGGAGCACTACATCCCGTCCTTCTTCCTTGCTTGTTGTGGTTGTGGTGGCTGTTCTGCGAGTTTGAATTTAATTGTTTTATGGCCTCTGTTACAATTGGGCCGGCTTGGGTTTGCTTCAGTGCTGGGATGGGTTTTCGTTGTAGGTGGTGGGGA
>JAHWFP010058659.1:0-23759 GCA_023313725.1 Lithobius niger
ATCTTGTATTTCCCTTGATAATGAGCTGGAGCTAGCTCGAAACGTCGAGTTGTGTTGGTTTTACATGTGCACTTTGGGCTTCTCCTGTTCAACACATTTTACAGCCAGAGGCATCAAAGCAATTAAACGCAGGCTTTGATGGGTAGTGTCTGTCACTTCATGGAAGAGGCTTAACGAAACGGACAGGGGACGCGTCAAAGTCGAGAAAATCCCTTTTGGTCACCCTCTCTCGCCAAAATGGGGTGGCCAAGGGATTTGGCCGAATCCCGTTTCGCCAAAAATTAATCCGTGATTAAATTTCAGCAATAGGGGGAATCCCGTCTTGCCGAATCCCGTTTCGTCGAATCCCATTTCGCCAAATCAAAATATTCGTAAAAATTTAACATTTACAGTACAGATACATTTTCCGAGCGTGAAGTGTATCAAAAGTACAGTAACCCACTGACTGGGATTGAAAAAAACACTCGGGGTTGTTGCTGTTCATATACCCCGAGTGTTTTTTCAAGCCCAGTCAAAGGGTTGCTGTACTTTTGATACATTTAGATATAGTTAACGAAGCACTTCTACTTGGAAGGAATTTGTGATTAGTGGCCGTTTCTGACGTAATATATTTAGCCACAGCAAGCGCGGCTGGTAATTTGGCAAAAAAAATTACTCGCCAAATGGTGTTTGCTGAAACGGGAATTCCCCTTTCGCGGAAAATTAAGACATTGTTTAAAATTTGGCAGTACGGCATTCGGCAAATTGAGATTCGGCGAAACGGGTATACACTCTAACACAGACTGGTGCAGGAGTCAAGGAAAAACATCCAATGGATCAAAACGACAGTGCATTTCAAGATTACGTCTTTCGAGATTCATCCGTTGTAGAAAATACTTATGATGGAAATTTTATATTTCTGCGCATACATATCTTAAACTCTATCTACATTTTTATTACATGAATATTCGCAGCCTTGGAGCTAACTTTGATCAGACATTAGTTTTTTAGCAACCATGAAATGTAGGTTTTATGAATTGTTTTAACTATAATTAGGGTAAATAATAAAGAAAGTAGCCTTTGCCCACGTAAAAAGGCTAGTGGTCTGGCAGGCTATCTACCCTAAGGAATAACACACATACTTACTCTGACAATGCTGCTTTTAGTCTTCTGTACAGCCGTACGGGCTGAGAAGACTATTGCAACGACTTTGTCCGTCCGTCGCTTTTTTCAACTTCGCAACGGTACCAGAAATTGACGACCACTGTTTACAACGTTCGATTCAGTATCAAAAGTTAGTTAAATAACATGGCAAATTAAACATCGCTACCTCCTTATAGCTAGTAGACTTCTTCGACGTAACTAAATGAAATAATAACATTTCATCGTCGAATTGAAATCCTAAATATTTGTGTTAACGCAGCCCTAAAAACAAAAACAGCTTAGCTTCGTTTAAAAGAGTCTTGTCGCATTGTTGCATGAATGAATTGGGCCTAAAAAATGAAAATTAGATCTAAAATCACGTTACCATGGCAACGTCAATAGTTGTTACGAGTCGCTGCTGCAGCGTTTTTCCTGTCCCGTCCCTACTACCACTGATCTATATTAGGCTACGTTGCGCATTACGTTGCATAATGTAACTGTGTGCGCGGAGGCATACCGTGATGCAAAAATGAATAGGCTTACTGTATACAATCCAAATATCTCCGTTAGTTGCTACTTACAAAATTAAAGTTGTAAATTAGGCCTAAACGCTGACAATTAGGCCTAAAACGTAAAATAAGCTTAAAAGCTAACACATTTGTAACGGGCAATTCTGATGGTTACTGTTTTTGTTGTAGTGCATGATAGAGGTGTGCGCCTCAACATTCGAAGTGGACGAACTGTACAGAAGACCAATGCGACTAGATAGTCGCTGTAGCCCCTTGTTTTTTAAAATTTACTTGTTAAGACTATGAATTTTAATTATCAACTAGCTGAAGATGTTTGATGTACCGTTTGCAACTTTAGGACGGTTTGCTATCTCATGCGTTTGTTGCTGATTAAGGCGTATATCCCGTCTGTGTATTTTTACGCACACTGGCTAACAAACGTTGATTTTTGTTCGCTTCACTCACTCAATCAGTGCCTCCCCTTCCCCAGACTACACGCACTTACACATAAATATTTCTGGCAGAAATAAAGAATACGCCTCAGCACAAACCTTTAGCCCGCCGGGTTTGTCATTTCTTTTCTGGGAGAGGCAGAAAGTAAATAGCGGTTTTAATGTACAACCGAGTTTCACTGATCCTTTTATTTTAATCGTGCACAAGGACAAAATCTTTAGCCAGCGGTTTTAATAATAAAGTTGCACATTCCTGAAGCATTGTTTTATCCATTAAAAGTTTTCAGTTGATTGCCATTAATCATTCCTTTCAGAATCATCGAATACCCTCATCATTTTTAGAAGAGTTCATGTAAGTCACCAAGCCATTCTGCACTGTTTGTTCAGGCTGGTGGTTGGTGGCTCGGGTGGCCGTTGTTTCCGCTGTACAACACTGGCTGTACTACAACTCGTTTTTATTTTAAACTAGCATCGTACCCGACTTTGGCCGGGAATTTGTTTGACCCGTGGTTGTTTCCCTGTATTTGCTCGGTGCTGCCTGATCGTTCATTGCAACAGTCGATTTTTGTTTATGTATAACACTCCCCCTTTCCGCCAGTCCTCTGTCTCCCCTCTCCCCTCCTCCTTTTATCCTGTCCTCTCCCTCTCCTCTTGGTTTCCTTCCCTTTCTTCTCTTTGCTATACCGAGTGAAAAAGAAGTGTGCATGACGTCATGTAATACTTGCCCTTGAGATTACCACGGTGTTTAGTTAGAAGGATAATTGTTAGAGCAAATTGTTAGTCGAGGCAACAATGTGCCAATTTCAACTTCTTTTCAGGGCAACAACGTCCCAGTTTCAACTTCAAGCCAAAGAATTGACACACTCGCACGTTTCCATTGTTCCTCTTCCTGAGGTCGTTGCGGTTGCTTCATTTCTGCTAGGCCTTTGAGACTTTGGTTTATAATGTAAGAAGATGTAGATTATTGTTGGTGTATCGTTATCGTGATGGAAGTCTATGCAATTTCACATATCTAACATTGTTGAATCCGTGACTTATCCGCGATATCGTTGTCGTCGAAGCCGGGAGTCATTGCAGTCACAGTATTACAGTAACTATCAGAGATCCTTTCGGATCATATTTGGGAACACTCCTATTATACGTATAGTTTACATTAACAATTCATAACTTAAACACTAGCTACAGTATAGTATTGTGTAGCTTTCGCTAATGATCTAGATACACGCTAGTGTGTCACTCCAAGTTAGGCAGCAAACATCACAACAAACATCACGTCAATTCAATTGTCGTACAAGAGGTTGTAAACATTGTAGCGCGACGCCATAGCGTCAGTGTCTTATATCCTGAAGCATAGTTGGGCACATTTCAGGTGCTTGGGGAAAAATAATAATGTGGTACAAAAGCTTAAATTGTGTTGAAATGGGGCGCAATGACCCACCTAACAAAAATTTACTCGTGCCAAGCTGCTTTCAATGCAAAATTAACTCTCAATAACGTTGAAAATGTGTTACTACTAGCTAGCTAGCTAGCCCGCTCATCCCCATGTTAAATCCCATAGGGTGATTATTCATCGATACCGAGATAACGGAAAGGCCCAGCTATGAAATTGGACGAATGGATGCAGTACAATACAAACTGCGTACCTTTAATGGTTTGGAGCCCGGGCTGTAACGGGAGTGGCGTGGGAGGGCACGTAAGTAAGAAAATATTGTTATAACCATTGCTAGTATTGTCGGCATCGTCTCTCAATGGACGGCCAAAGTTCGGACAATGACAACGTGTATACTGACGTGCGTGCCTAGACACACACTAGTGTATCACGATAAATCTAAACAACGTTGCAAAGAAATTGTATTCACGTCCAATTCACGAAAAATGAACCAACTGTAAAAACAAAGCAAAATAAACAAAGCCAGAAACTGGTAAAGAGGCCACCTACTTGAGAGTGGTTCGGCCCTTCAAAGGAGTGATATCAATACACTAAATCTAACTAAATAAAACAAATTACAACAAAATTAAACCAAACCAGAAACCTAAAAAGAGGTGACCAAGTTGAGAATGGTTCGGCCTATAGGCAAAAGGTAGCAGCAAATTGTTGAAAACGTTTCTTGTTGACGTGGTACTTTCTTACACATCTGTACGATAGTGGAGTTGAGTCAATACACAATTTTTAAAAAAGGAGTGATACCATATCAAAAACTAAAACTGGTAAAAGAGGCCGCCAAGTTCCGAATGATTCGGCCATTCAAAGGAAAGATATCAACACACCAAAACATTTGCCAACTTATTCGCATCGAATAATACTTTGGACGCTAAATGAAAAATTGGAACCGAAAGTAGCAATGTTCTAGTTTTCATTTAACCTTCGAAGTGGTGCGATTAAGTTGGCGAATGTTTTGGTGTGTTGATATCACTCCTTTGAAGGGCGAGCCATTCGGAACTTGGCGGCCCCTTTTACCAGTTTTGGTTTTTGATTTGATATACTACACTTCTTGCCACTGACAAAAACAAAGAGCTAGTTAATATTGAACGTGATCTTGCACTAATCTGAGAATGATTTATTGAAAACCTACCCACCATAAACGTAACGAAATGCAGTTACGTGAACTTTTCTCTTAAAGAGAAGAGTGAACCAGTTGTCGATTTTCTAAAAATGCGCAAGCTCAATGCAATTACCTGCATCATGTGACTGCCCCTCAAGCCACTAAATTGCTGCAGTTATTAGAAGACTTCGAGCACTCTTTGCGAAATGTAGGCCCTATTATCTTAGAAAGTACGTTTCACTGACGACGCTTAAATGGTTTTATTTTGCCCTGGGACATTCATATCTACAATATTCTATTACGTGCTCTGGTGGAACTTGCATGCATTTCATGATCCTGTTTCAAGCTCCAAAAGAGCTTGTAAGAATAATGACTTTCAAAAAGCAATTTGATTATTCATTCCAAATCTTTCAACAGCTAGGTATCCTGCTAGTCCAACTTGCAATGTTTACAGAGTTTTAATTAAATTCCGTAGAACTATTTTAACAAACATGCTACAACTAGTTTAGTAACCAACTATACTACATTACAATAAGAGTGAATCCGATAAGTGTTATGTCGTACAACCTAAAGATTCTTCAACCTAAAGAAAAGGATACGCCACTACTTCCTTGGCATCAAGATTTATAATGAAACTAGCGGAGTCGCTCGCTTCGCTCGCTCATTCAGCGTCGTCTCGCTCCCCCCTCCGTCTGCCCCCCAACCCCTCATTTAATTTGCCGTTCGGTCGGTAGATGGCATCGTATGTTCGCGCTGCTGGCCGTTGCGTTTCGGGCGCAGCTACTATCTTAACGGGCCTTGCCTGCTACTCTTATAATTTGCCGTTCCGTCGGTAGATGGCGGAGATGGCTTCGTATGCAGCTGCTGCGCTGCAGATGGCTGCTGCCGGCTGCTGCAGATGGCCGCATTGCCGAATTTGTGTAGTTATATATAAAGAGATACCTAACTGCACAAAAGAAATTGCTGAAACTAATCGTTTCCAGAAATGCCTGTTTAGGTGGCCGCTGGATATCAGTATCACTGGATTTAAATCTTGAAATATTTATTTAAAATGTTATGCCTAAGATTTTTTTTTTTTACATCAACTAGCTATATCGTTAGCTTCGCTCGATTACTTCGACGTAAACTAATTGCAATTATTGCTCACAGTTCGTCCATTGCATTCCTCAGCACGCATGCATTTCATCTACGATTTCATCTACGTACGATTTGTTTGTTTGTTTGCTCGTTTGTTCGTCTACTCAACCAGAAGTAAGCCCATAGGAAGTGAAAGTAAATAAAAGATTGCGATAGAAGCGAAAAACTCACTGAAAAGGTTTAGTTTATGTGGAAACTGCTTACTTTTCTCGTTCAATCCACGCACTTCCTTGTTTCAAAAACGGAATGTCTGACAACATTTTAAACCCTACAGGTCTGTTGTTTCCCGTGCATCAGTCACTTGAAGCAAAATCAATTATAAGTTTTATATGTTGTCCTTTGCAAGTTTTTTCTTGGCAGGCAAGTTTATTTCTACAATGACTGGTCTGAAAACAAAGTGAATTTTAATATCCTACTGACTTTGAGGACCATATATTATATATGTCGTGTTTCTGTTACTTCGTACCGATGCAAAACATGACGTCATATTTTTATCAGGCTAAGTTTGCTTTGGAAGGTCATGAGGGTCAAAAAAACTTTGACTTTATTTTTGTAGGTTTTTCGCGGATTTGAGGGTCATAAAATCAAGTTAGAGCGACAAAAATAGGCCTAACGGTTGCGCACTTTAATTATCTTTCATATGGTCCTATACCCAACTTTGTAGGTGCCTTGGTTTAAGAGGAGTAGAGGTACTTGCACACGCATCATACGTTTTTAATGATGTAGAAGATTTTAGTAGTTTACATTTGTGAATTTTTTTTCAGTAGATATAGGTAGGCCTATATATAAGGCCTATATACGTATATCATGTATGTATATGCCGTAAATCGCCTGTTAACAGTCCTGGAAAAATTATGACCCCTCCCCCACCCCCTCCCCCCAAATGCGTTAAGGTCAGCAATGGGGAAACAACCTAGTAAATACCCCTCCACTTTAAATCTTGGTAGTCTGCAGGAAAATCAACTAAAAGCTTCACACATAAAGGAAACTGAATAAACTAAATAAGCGAATAAAGTGTATAAATGAGAATAAAGGTATTACGTTAATGCTAGACTGAACCCAGATCACGTACGTGAATGATCGCGTAAATGGCGAATTTTCCTCGGTGGAGTTTGGGCTAAACACCCTCCATGGACAGAAGTAAAATTCGAAAACTGAATGCGAACTTTTTTTATGACTCTCCCCCCCAATTTTTTTTTATTGAATTAATTTTAACAGCCCATGAGCGTTTAATAGTATAGGTGATTTGCGGTATATAGTGTATATATATATAATACACTTTTGTTTTTGTACTGCGGTAGGCGTTATTTGTACCCGTACAATTTTTGCTTTTGCAAAACAACAGCTAGCGGCTTAGAAAATCACGTGCTTGCAACAATGTGGGGGTACAAGGCAGTTAGTGTCCTGTTATTGCAACAATGAACCCTGACTAGCTGGATTAGAAGTGATCTCGGAATAAACCATGAGCCCTCCGGTTACACCTTTGATCAATATACTCACTTCGCTACGGGAGGAGCATATTCCTATGGAAAGCCACAATCAATTGCGCTATTTGGCGACGTCATCGTCAACTAGGGGAACAGGCGGGATGCTTGGGAGACAAGCGAGAGAAAACGCATGTTGTTACTACGGTGGCTTGCTGGAACAAACACCAATTTGTTTTCTACACGCACAAATGTTTCATGAAACCTGAACTTCGGCGTTCCAGCAAGCGATAAGACGCACTACAACCTAGGACGATGTATGTTAAACGGCGCTCGCGCCAGCGGTCGTCTTGTTCCGGTTGCACAAAAGTTTTGTGTGTGTAGAAAAAAATGCGTGTGTCTCCCAATAAACCAACCGTACGTTGCGATCACGCGGCTTAAAAATGGCCGGCAAACAACAATAACGAGAGCGAGGGACAGCGAATTTCGTGAAGGTGCATTGCGTTAGCTAACATTTGCCGTATACGGTTTGTAAATATACCATGAATTGTTTTGGCAGTTTGCGACAGCGCAATGTTTATCTGTCGGCATCTTTGAACTCCGATGTGGAGCGGCTTAAGCTACGATTTCCAGCGCCATGTTGTCGGTGCTTCTGCGGTCCTTGTCAATCGGTGAGAGCTGTTTGTGCTAGAAACCCTTCTGTGACGTTACGTTGCAACCATTGCGACTGTAAGGCTTACTATCCCCTGGTTACACTCTCGGGAGGGGTGAGGGGTAAGCGTCTAACTGGAAAATCGTCTAACTGGAAAATCGCATAAATGGAAGAACGTATACCGTATAACAGTATAACGGAAAGTCGTCTAACACGAAATTCGTATAATAGAAAATCGTCTATCTGGAAATTCGTATAATGGAAAATCGTCTAACAGGAAATTTGTATAATGCAAAATCTCTAAATGTCCCTGCCTCGCTCGAGCTGCCGCACTCTCTGCGGCTATACATATAACGTCAGAAGCCGCAGGTATATTTACTGTCCAGCTAGACGTTTATCCATTATACGATTATCCATTATACGATGTTCCGTTTAGATGATTTTACATCATACGGTATTCCGTTTAGATGATTTTCCATTAGACGATATTCCGCTTTGATGATTTTCCAGATTTTTTATTTATGCAAATATTAGATAACTATCCCATTAGACGATTTTCCAGTTAGACGTTCGTCCGACGCCCCCCCACCTCCTCGGGAGTATTGTTGCTTCCGCTAGAGTTTCTAAGCACCTTGTCAAGGATCGTTGTTACAATAAGAGGACGATAACAAACAAACAAACAAACAACAAAAAACAAATATTGCATGTCAGGGTGCATCTTCTTTAATCATCGTTCTACTTTTATGTTTTGTACTAGCTGAAAATCCGTCAAAAAGTGACGGGTCTTAGTTTTAACGGATTGAATTGACAAAGTAAACAACTTTCCCCCCACCGTTACTGTTTACCGAGAGTTTCCTCCGGGTACTACGGTTTCCTCCCTCCTGTGACAACGAACAACCGACACTATGGTGGTTCCTCTCATTTAACATCTACCGCTGGGGCCTTCAAAAAGCCTTAAGCTTAACGGCCGACAACCTTCTATCTATTTAAACCATGCGCAATGGCTGTTGCCGTGACGTCACCATGAGTTAGCCAATGACGAACGAGAACAACGGCTGTTTGGCCGTCTGATTGGACTAGCCCAGTCACGTGATATGCATGTCACAGCAAACAGCCATGGCGTGTGGTATATGTACATTCTTTGCCTTCAACTTTGGGACGTTACTTTGCTGCCCTTCACCTTGGAGACCGTTACTTTGTTTGCCATCGCTTGCTTCCGTGGCTTCGTAGCACGGCTGTTGTATAGATCGTTGTAGTGACGGATTTCTTTTAAGTTCCTTCTCCAACACTTTAATTTTGTTCGTGAGATTACCTTTTTCGCTGCCTTGAATCTGCGATCGGAGTTCATAGGGAGACTGAAGATCAGCATTGGCTTTTGCGCAACACATGATTTTCGCTGTGGAATTCCTCAATTTCAACCGTGAGGCCCTGAACTTGAAGGCGCAATGCTTGGTCGTTGCACAACTCACCATTTTCTAATTTCAGTGCGTGAATTTGCAGGCGCAGACCTTGTGCCAAGCTTATCTAAAGGTGAAAGCACGACAACATTAAACACCTCTTTAGACAGATCACCCGTGAAACGAAGTATAACGATGCAATTTCCGATTTCCACCCACAGTTTGATGTCATTTCTTTCCAGTTATGCTGACATCAATTGACGCAAAGCGACGGTAGACGGCGTTGGCGTACGTGTTATATAGAAGACGTAGTATTTCTTTTGTTACTGATTGTTACAGGGCATTGCCGATACCCTTCACACTGCCAACCGCTCGCCTTTTATTTTTGCTACCGTGCCAAGAATGACCTCGCGTTTGTTACTGATTGTTAACGGGCATCGACGTTACCTTTCATATTGCCAACCACTCGCCCTTTTTCTTTGCTACCGTGCCAAGAATGAACTCGCATTTGTTACTGATTGTTACAGGGCATCGACGATACCCTTCACATTGCCAGCTGCTTGCCCTTTTCTTAACGTGGTAGGAATGAATTCACCTTCCCTGTTTCATTGCTACCGTCGGGCAGACGGTGTATTCACTTCGATGTGGCGGTGTTGTTGGTGCTGAATGGGTGTTGCTGTTGATAGCATATTGTATGTATGAAGATGATTGCCCCTTTTTTTTTGGCATATGCTTGCATTAACTGCATAACTTGACATACGTATTACATTAGTTTTAATTACTTTTGTGTGTGGTAGCCAACACGCCACACGCGAGCAATAACTCTTGTGGGGTGCGGGCACATACTACTTTTATTGCACTGTTTGTCAGGCTCAATAAATCCTTTTACTCTCTCTCTCTCTCGCTCATTCTGTTATTAAAATGGATTGGTTTACAGAACTCCGAGAGGATACTTTCGTTTGCTCAAAACCCCCCCCCCCCCCCGCCCCTGCCCCCAAAAGAAAAAAATTCACCGGATGCCCTAATACATTTTCCGGTTTTCTATTTCAGTGAATATTGTTATTGATGTTTTATGCCTATCGTGTGAATAAACTTAGCAACAGGATTAGTAACCAACCAGTTATTCATCAGTCAAGGAGAATGTCGAAAGGACGTAATTCTGACGCAATCGTATCATGTGTTCGCATGACATTGTCAAATATGATGTCAGAGTTTCGCGATCAAGAACAATATTATTTACTCACCCCCTAATGAAGTGTTCAAATCCAAGTCAGGGTCAAGTTTTTTTTCAGCGGATAGCATTGCATGCCATAACGTAGGCGTAGTATAATTTATTGGGAGCCTGGAATTCTTCAGCACAGGAAAATATCGGCTACGATTAGCCCCTACCCCTCCACCCCGCCTACTCCATCACCACAACATGAAATCTTTAACCATTCAGATGGACTTGCTGCCACCAGCGCCAAAGCGGAGAAAGAGTGACAGAAATAAACAATCCAAGTTCAAAATTTAATTTTAAACATCACTTTCAGCTTGTCGAAGTCTTCTCTTTTTTTTTAGTTTCCCCGTTGCTTCTTTAAAGGTTTCATATGGGATTATCCTTCATCCGTATAGGCATTGTCGATATTACTTTATTTTAATATATAATTTTTTTTAGCCTTATCGTATTTTAAACAAACTAAAGCTTTTATCGATGAAACCGGGCTAAATTTGAAGGTTATCATTAAATACATTTTAGAAGTGGGAAGAGGTGAGGTAAGGGCAGGGCAAACCTGAGGAATACAATTGAGAAATTTTTACCAAGCGTGCGTCTAGAATATAGGTAGCAGAGATGATGAATCGAGAAATTTCTAATCATGCTAGGGCCAAGAAAATAGATAAGAATAGAGCGCATGCCCTAGCTAAGCTTGATTTCTGTAACAAGGTTCAGTTATCTTACTGCCAGTCTACGCCTTTTTCCTTGCACAAACGCGGTAAGGGGCAAATTTTTACCGTAAGGCAATGAGGGAATAAACAATACGGGGCGTCCGACGAAAGTCTAACAGGGAAATCGTCTATGGGATAATTGTCTAATATCTGCATAAATAAAAAATCTGGAAAATCATCTAAACGGAATATCGTGTAATGGAAAATCATCTAAACGGAATATTGTATAATGGATAATCGTATTGGATAACTGGACAATAATATACCTGCCCCGGTTTCTGAGGTTATAAGTATAGCCGCAGCGAGCGCGGCAGCGCGAGCGAGGCAGGGAAATTAGACGATTTTCCATTATACGAATTTCCTGTTTGACGATTTTCCACTATACTTTTATACTGTATACGTTCTTCCAATTATGCGATTTTCTATAGTTAGAGGATTACCCCTCGCCACCAAAATACAGTCTCCAAAACTGCGTTTGAGTAATTTGTGTAATTTGAGTAATTTGTGTCTATACAACGCGTCACGGCTGTCAGCCCTGACGTTCACCAGGCGTTAGCCATTGACGAATGAGAAGAGCGGCTGTTTGGCCGTCAGATTGGACTAGCCCACTAAGGTGATACGCGCGTCACGGCAGAGAGCTATGGTGCGTGGTATAAGCCTAGTTTAATGCTAGCCAGAGCACAAACGTAAAATCTCGATATGGGTCTCCGTCGACGATTCCGCGATCGCGCAGAGGGGATATGTAATTGTGTCTAGGCCCGATTTAAAGCGTTATCGGATCCCTGTAACCAGTTCCAAAAAGGCTTAGACATAGCATTTAATGCTGAAGGAGCGTGGGAGTCTCTCCCACTATCATGTCTGGCAAGTATGATGGGAACTTTTTTCCCCCAAGGATTCATTTCCAGTTCCCAGTCATATCATTTCAGATCAGATCCGGTTCTGAGAACTAGCTCTACCACACTTAAGCCAACAATGACTAGCCTTCGCTCGAAGTGGGCTCATGAACGCTGAGTAGCTTATTCCTAAACCATGGCTGGTGACAGGATTCTCCAGGCCTGTTACAAACTGGGTGTCAGTGGCTTCCAATTTTGCTGGGGATCTGGGGGTGCGCTATATTCTCTCCCAGCGGACCTGGGTAGAGTCCCGGAAGTTATCACATCTTCCATGTGTTATAGATGTATTTGATGGGCATTGCAGAGAATCGATGTAAAAATGCCACCAGTCAAAATGCCATCACGACAAATTGCGACCCGCTCGCCGTCAAAACGCCACCTTTTTTTCTAGGAACGGGTATTTCTCTAAAAAAAAAAACCTGCATTAAAAGTATCGTACTTTGACGCGCATTAAAAGTATAACAGATTTCTACTTAAAAAGTAACTTAGCTTGGAATATATCGTCAAGCTTGGTGACGTACACAAAGTCGTTTCAAACTGTCCTGAAGGACAAATGTCCTTTTTTCTCATTATTTTCCTCGGAAGTTCGCCGTGTTCGTCTTGAAGGATGAGTGTTTGTGCTCGAGGTTGGTCCTTCTGCAATCTTTCATCAAATCTCCAGAAAGAAGGATGGTGGTTACCGAAGGCGTTACGAAACGCAGTGATCCATCCTTCACAACTGTTTGTTTGTTCCAGCCGTTTTCTTTGCAGAAAGTTACAGTACTAATTTCATAGCTTAAAAAAATAATAATATAATAACGGATAAAAAAAATGAGGCATACGGCAAGTTGTTTTCGGTAGAACTTTTAACGTATGTTTTTTTTTAAAGACAATATCCGCTTCTAAAAAAAAAGGCGGCGTTTTGACGGTGATGGGGTTGGAATTTTGTCGTGATGGTATTTTGACAGGTGGCATTCTGACGGGTTTACACGACATAAAACTATATTTTAATTAATATAAAACTAGCCATATCGTTCGCTTCGCTAACTCCATTGGCGTCGATCCATGCTTCAAGATTTCTAGAGCATCACAAAACCGATACTGATTATTTCGACGCAAACTAATTGCAATTGTTTTTCACAGTTCGTTCATCACATTCCTCAGCACGTCAGTATATCACCTTCATCATTTAAAGCGTATGCGAGTTGTTTGTTTGCACGTTTGTACGTCTTCTCCTCCAGAAGTAATCCCCTACGAAGGTGAGAGATGAAGGAATGATAGAGCAAAACAAAACACTCATTGGAAAGGTTTAGTTTACGTGGAAACCGCTTTCTTTGCTCGCTCAATCCACGCCTCTCCGTGCTACAGAAACAGTAAAGTTTGACACCCTTTTAAAACCAAGTCTATGGTTTTGATTTTCCCATGCAATACAAAACCAATTTTAAGATCTTTTTGTGGTGTGTTGCAAAATACGCGTCCTTTTAGGTTACGTGAATCCTTTTCCACATCATCTCAGTACGTAACTAATATCTTCAAGACGGTTTGTTTGTCACTTTGCATGAACAGACTATGACGTCATGAAGGAATGCCATGAGGGTTAAAAAAAAATTTGACGTTATTTTTTCAGGTTCTTTCGCTTGTTTGAGGGTCATAAAATCAAGTTACAGCGATGACAATAGGCCTATCCAAAACGAAGTTTAATTATCTTTCGGTCTTACACTTATCTTCGTAGGTGCTTTTGTTCCAGAGGAGTAGAGGTACAAACACGCACGCACGCACATCATGTATTTTTAATGATGTAGATTCTACAGAAATATAGCTTGATGATATACCGAAAAGTCATGTTGATTGAGAGGATGAACTCAATTCTATAGCAAGCTGAGACAGCAGATGTGGAAAGTGAATGAGACCCATTTTTTCTCTCTCAGCCGACCTTCATTAATAAAAAAAAAACATAATACCCAAGATGGTCAGCTCTCCCCTCGTCTCAGGTGAGCAATTGAAGCTCGAATCGTAATTCCTCGGGCACGCACAAATTATGAATAAAAATTGCAGAAAAATTGCAGAAAATTGCAACGTTTAACGTATGTTTTCTAATGACAATATCCGCTCCTGAAAAAAGAGCTCTAGCCCTTTTTCCCTGTAGGCGGCCCTGCCCAAACGAAACAATTTGGACGAGGAAAGAACTACACAGACGCCCCGAATTTTCTGTACTGATCGCGTTTTTTTCTTCTTCTCTTGAATCCATAGGCATTTTTATCATCGACTACATTTACCAATTAGAGACTTCTGCGCCGGAGAGCCGACTCTCTGGCCTTTCTCACTTCGCTAATACTCTATTTTGGTACCTGCAAAGCGGTTCCCATGCAGATAGATTGTCGCATCTGGAGTGTCCAGGGTCTTGCCTCTGTAATGGAGGTAAGTCCTGAGTTATACTTGCTGGCTGCCAGAGCCACATTGCCACTCTCCATGGCCACTAAACTAACTGGCCCGATCTACAACGAATTAGAGGTGGTAGACAAAATGGACGCCACGACTGGCCCATTTCTTGAGGTCTGTTCGGGAATTGGCAAATCGCATCGGTGATTTTTTTTTACGGAGAGCCGCTACATCTGTTGGCATCTAAGTAGCGGTTTTCAAAATATAATTTTAATTTTACGTAGGTTTGCGTGACAAATTTTTATTATGTATTAAAGTATTTTTAAATAGTTTTTAAGCTCTCACTCAGCCACACTTACGCTATTTCTGTACGCTTGGGGAAAAAAAAAAGCGACACGTTCTTGTATCCAGAAAGTGTTGCAAGGGAATAGGAACGTTGGCATTTTTGTACGGACGGTGTCGCCCTCGGTTGACAGAAAGAGGCAACATAACGAATCATCACTGAAGTGGCGTTTTCGGCCGCCATATTGCCCAACCCAATCGCGTGTACTATTTTTCATCCAAGATCCGGCCAGAACTGGAGATAGCCCTGCACTCTCATAGCTACACCACGCGCCGTGGCTGTTTGCTGTGACGTGCAAATCACATGACTGGGCTAGTCCAATCAGACGGCCAAACAGCCGTTGTTCTCGTTCGTCATTGGCTAACTAATGGTGACGTCACGGCAAACAGCCATTGCGCATGGTTTAGTTGTTGGACGAACTGAAGAAACGCGGTGCCGTATAGAGAAAGACTCTCTGCGTGATTAATTGAAAGCATGTACAGTTGTACCCTTAAACTAATGCGCTGAATTTTCTATATCCCTACACACTTTTCCTCTACGCCAGGTTTTCGTTACATTAAATTTTAATTTTAGAAGAGCTCTCTTTTTAATCAGAGTCTCATAATTTTTAAATTGCCGCCACGTCATTTTTTTTTTATTATTGACGAATAATTCACGATTTTTTTCCCCCTTCTTCCGCGTAATGGCCTTTGGTCTTAATGACTTTCGAATAAGCTATTCATGTACTCTGGAATCGTATTCTTTCCTAATGACTGTGGCATGGCGAACATCATTGTCTTTTTTTCTGTTCCAAATGAAAAGGGGAGACGAGAAGTTTGGTTTCGTGTGCATTCAACATGGCTGGGTGGCAATTTGGTGGCGCGCATCAGACTGATTACCCTGCCCCGTGCGGGAAATTATTCATTTCTGTTTTTTTTTATTTTTTTTCATTAAAGACTATGAATTCCGTTTGCATACTGTTTGATGAGTTGGAAAAACAAAACATAATTTAAAATCAAAGAAAATGAAAGTTACACACACACACACACACACACACACACAAAATAGTTTCAAATCTAAAAGTTTTAAAATCTCTTAGCCAATAACGAACGAGAACAACGGCTGTTTGGCCGTCTGATTGGAGTAGCCCAGTCACGTGATATGCACGCCACAGCAAACAGCCACGGCGCGTGGTATAGCTATGAGAGTGCAGGGTATCACAAGGTTTTATTAAGTTTTTGCTTCGTATAGGTGGCGCTGCACAAGATGGTTCGTTACAATGGATTTGATAGATTATACTTTGTGCAGTTTTTTGAAGTTGTTTATTATGTCTTAGTTTTCCTGGCATAGTAATCTTTTTTTTTTTTTTTTAGAGTTGGGTGCATGGATAAGACCAGTTGAATATTTTGCGCGGAGAACAGTTTTCTAAGCGGTTCCGTATTATACCTTGAAAAAAATGGGTTACTAATATAAAAATTTGGTAAGCGGGGCCCTGTTTACCATGCAGTAGGAATTTATGGTCGATTAGTTTAGTTAGGAACCGGAAACAGGATGAAGAAAAAAAACAGAAATGAAGCAGATAACAGTTTTCCAGATACTTCTGAAAATTTAAACGATTTCTTTTTTGAGCACCAGTTTGGTGGTGGTACGAAAAAAAAAAAACACGCCCCATTTTATTTTTGACGACATTGAATTTAAGCAGTGGATCAACAAAGAAGTTGTACTGGATTGATCGATTAGTACGCATGGGTTTCTGAAATGTGTGAATTCACTTTCTCGTTTTTCATTAATGAAATTTATCCATTGCGTTCCCCCATTGTGAATTTAAGGGAAGGAAGGGATGAGTTTAAAAATTTAAGTTAGTAGTTTTTTGGTGTTTAAGATCAGAAAGAGCCAGTGAATCGTCAACAAAGCGTATGGACTACCTGGTGTTCAGAAATTGTAGTAGAAGAGCATCGTGAATTTTATTAACCACTGTGTCTACGAGATGGGTGGAGATAGGGTTACCCACAAGAACCCCATTATTCTGAGAAATAAAACGTTTGACACATTAAAAAAGGGTTGTCGCAAAAATAATTTTAATAGCATCTAGAAATTCGCCGGTGGACCACCCTAGCCTTTCTGTAGCTTTTTGACGCGCAGACAGCGTTAGCCATGGCGCCAGAAGGTGAGAGGGTCAATTTTGATTCGAACCCGGGACCTCTGGCACTGGAGACGGTCATGCTAACCATCAGGCAACCTTGCCCCATCACCCTAACCTTTCTAAGGGGATTGGGATCATTCCTCAATTTCTGAGATACATTCCGAAATCAGAATTTGATTAAACATGGAATCATGGAAATATAATAATGTAAATGAAACAAATGTGAACGTTTTTGCGTACGCTAAATTCGAAATAATTTCTGCAGCGTCTGGAGTGGTGGAAGACCCTATTGGCAGTTGTTTAAGGACGGTACTAATTTTGCTAGGAATAGATTTGGTGCTTGTTTGCCACTGTTAATAAGTCGCAGGGGAATACAGGTTGTGGGTTTTAGTTTGCGGAAAAACACATGGGGAGGGGAGGAGAGAGGCATGTTCGATTTTGTTGTAGGCTTCAAACACTTCGATTTCCACTCTAGCGATTTTCATTTTCCACTCCAACCTTAGAGAAATGCATAAGGTGCCTATTCACCGAGTTACAGGTTGCAGCTTCTCGCGCTGTCTACCATTATTTAGTTCTATGCAGCACTTGGTTTCAACAAGCGAAGGAATGCGCAAAGAAATTTCTTTTTACACAACAAACAAGCCACGTGCTTCCTTAGTTAATGAATGTAAAGTTGGTGTGTCCACGTGCACGAGGCGGTCAGGGTTTGCAACATCACTGTCACTAGATGGCGCCCATCTAGCGGTTCAAAATTTGAGTTTCAAAACGGTCGATATATAGAAAAAAGCGCCGATCATGACGTTAGGTTTAACTTTACCGTTTGCTTCCTGGTGCACGTAGTCGCACCAACTTTACACTCACTCAATAATTGATGACACACGTGACTGGTTTGTTGTGTAAAAAGAAATTTATTTGCATGTTCCTTTGCCAGTTGAAAGTAAAGGCCAGACCGAACTAGATAGCGGCAAATGGTTATAGATGCCGCAGCTTGTCGTGTGGTGGCAATCCCCCTTTAAGTGCTGGAAAAAATTTGGTGAAGCAGACATTAACGTAAAAACTTAATATTTTCACAAATGTGGGAAATATTATAGGTGCCATTGAAAACATTTTAAAATGGTTAGAACTAGAGCAGTATCTGATCGCCTTCGAAACTCTAACTTTCGTTCTTGATTAATGGAAACATTCTTGGCAGATGCTTTCGCAGTAGTTCGTCTTGTGACGTACCAAGAAGTTCACCTCTAGCGTCGTAATACGAATGCCCCATCTGTACATATTATGATTAGAACTCAGGGCTGTATCTGATTGCCTTCGAAACTCTAACTTTCGTTCTTGATTAATGAAAACATTCTCAGCAGATGCTTTCGCAGTAGTTAGTGTTGCGACGTTCCAAGAATATCACCTCTAGCGTTGCAATACGAACGCCCAAGCCCGTCCCTATTGATCATTACCTCGGATTCCGAAAACCGACAAAATAGAACCGCGGTCCTATTCCATTATTCCATGCTGGCCGTGCGGGCGGGATGTGCCTGCTTGGAGCAATCGAACTTGTTCAAAGTAAACGTTCTGGTCACCCAAGACCCTCGGCGAAGAGAGAGAGGGACAGACGGCGCGGGATTAGGCAAATTAGACCTAATTTGAGAACAGTAGAAGGCTCAAAAAGTAAGCACTTCGGAAAGTGCGCCGAAACTAAAGCATGTACACACCGTAAGGATTGTTCGCACCTTGTTGGCTTTCCTGAAACATCAAGAGACCTCTCAGCCCTGTGATCTCTGCGTCTGCAATTTGAACAAAATATGGGCTCGTTTATTCTGGGTCCCATATCAAAGACCACGCTAGTGGTCCGTCCGCCAAGTTCAATTGTCACACTTCATTGTAAGAAAGACATTGTTCAATTCCTGCACTGTTGTTACATGGCCACTAGCTTCGGTACTTTTATCTGAAACCAGAGCTGAGCGTATTTCATGATGGTGAGGATAAATATCTATGCGGCGAAACAGCTTGAAAATTGTTGAAAATGGGCAGCTTTGTGCCCTGACAAGCAATAGCTGTTTTTCAATCAAGTACATAAACAGTATCAATGTAATAAAACTGCGTGAAGATACGAATTAAATTTGGTATTCAACACCCTTTTAACTCTGATAGGTGCCTTTTATGGTTTGGCGTTTGGGGAGGCATTAACTAAACAGATTGCAATCGTTTGTAATGATATTTTTCTGCATGTTCGGAAAATTCCACCGGTGACCAAAATAGGCATCACTCTTTAAAGGGTCAAAGGGTTTTAGCGAGCGTTAACCGCACCCGTTCACTCTTTATTAGTTAACGAGTAACAATACACTACCAGAAATAATCGTCAACAATTCAATTCAATTTTTATTAATCGTCAACATGAACATTGTCGAAAAAATGAACTCGTTATTTATTGTTGATTGTTGAATACAAAGCAGCAAACACTTCATTTTAATTGATTGAATAAATGTATAATATGAATAATATGAATATGAGTATTGATTATGATTGAAGTCCTCACTCCACCAAAACTAAAAAAAGATTAATATCTCCGTTCTTATTCACAGATGTACACATTTGAAAAAAAAAATCAAAACAACAGGCAGAACTAAGCACAAGTTCATTAACAAAAATGCACCAACAAAAAAAACTCAAGAGCTCAGAATAAATATAAAAAAAAAACCGATTAAACCACTAACTAGGCATTGGCAAAAATAAAAAAAAATACAACAAAATAAACAACCAAAAGAAGTGATATCTGAAACAAAACCCACAACGGTGAAATAACCCGCCAAGTTTCAGCCAATCAAAGTAGTGTTATCAGAACAAAAAAAAGGCTGCCACTAAGTTGCTACATTAGTTGCCAAGCTAATCCCATCAAAGGTTAAATCAAAAACCTGGCCATTGCTATACAATAAGCAGCAGTGGTCAAGTTTTTGTTTTATCGTCTGAGGTAATAGTCGGCTGTCTAGTCGGCTGTTGTTATTTAATAAATTGATTGCATGTTGAGCATTGCTTGCCTGCGTAAAACGAAGCGAAGATTTCAACATGGCGGATGTAAGCAATCGTCATTGCGCATGTGCTCATCTCTTCAGACGCTAGGCATTTTGGGATACACACGAGACAGACCTGGAACCAACTGAAAGGAACCTCTACGTCCCTGTATGCGTAAGACAGAGACGCGATTCGTTTTCGTTTGTTCATAGTTTGGTGGCTAGAATGATTACTCGGAGTGTTCGCAAGGCTCGCTGTGTTTGGGTTCCCAAAGGAACCTTCACAAAACTTACTTTCTGTCTCCGGACTTGAGTTATTTTCATTCTTATGCGAGGCTTTTCTACTGGTCGTCGAGGATTTTCAAACTCAAAAAGAGAACGGAAGTGAAATGCTTCTTCGCTCTTAACTCGAAACAAGTTTGTCTTCCAAAGATTTGCAACAACGAGGCCCGTTTACAACGACGATCAGTTAAAATGAAATGGAACCGTTATTTTAACCTTTTCCACCTGGAAGTAAGGTTCTTTGTCTTGTAACAACACTAAGTCTCACTCAAACCCAACGCAAACGCAACTAAGTCCGAGCAAAGCCAGCAATCCGTTGTAGTCTTTAAACCAAGAGAACGCCAGACAGACTGAATTAGAGGAGTGACCCAAAGTTAGTTCAGGCATTAATGGATTGAAACCTAGTTCAACATTCTCATTATATTTCTTGTTTTTTCGTGCTCCTAGAAATTTACCACTGAGATTAAAATTAACCTACGTTCGTAAAAGGGGATTTACTCGATTTGCTCACACTTACGGGGGTTCGGTTTACATTTGTATACACAGATTTATTGTACATTGCTGGCTACAATATAGGCTACTTGGATGGAACCATATTCTGGCGAGTAGTCGTATTACCTATAATGGAAATGTAACGCATTACACCAAAATTTACTGTTGAATTCTCATAATTTTGTATGTTGGATTTCATTTTAACTAGTTCTATATATACCAGCGGTCCGTGTTCTAGCATATGATATTGTGCGGTTTTGGGTATAGCTTTTCGGACTAGCCCTAAATTATAAAGAGGCCGTGTCCTTTTAAGTCAGTTATTACGAGAAGATTGTGTAATTATGAGTATAAATCTAAAATGTTCATGCTTTAGGCTTCCACCAGTTTATATTGTAAATAGCACTCACTAATAGCAATGTTGCATTAAATAGGATGGAAAGCTGACGGCTCAACAAGAGTTATATAAATACAGAGCAAAACCATTTACATTGTCTTTTGGACTTATATGTCAGACTGTCTGAGCGGGGAATCGAACCCACGACCTTTGAAACGAAAGGCCGAGGTCCTACCGCTGAGCCATGTCAGTGTGGCTCAGAAGTAGGACTTCGGCCTTTGGTTTCAATTGGACCTCGGCCATCGTGGGTTCAATTCCCCGCCTAGGCAGTCTGATATATAAGTCCAAAAGGCAGCGTAAATAGGTATGCAACTGTATTTATTTAGCAATATTGTATTCACATTTGCATTTTCGAACCTTCGAGCGTGTATACTTTATGCATTTGTAGTGCTATATCTAGTACTAGAGCTGTATCCGACCGCCTTCCAATCTCTAACTTTCTTTCTTGATTAATGAAAACATTGCCGAAAATGATTTTCCAGTAGTTCGTCTTGCTACGCTCCGAGAATTTCACCTCTAGCGTCGCAATACGAACGGCCCCATCTTTTCCTATTCTATTTTCTTGGCCCCGAAAACCAACAAAATAGAACCGAGGTCCTACTCCATTACTCCACGCTAGGCTTGTTATTCCACTATAGTGCTCTTGGCATCTACCAATTCGTGTCGTAAAGAGCACTCACTATCAACATTATAGGTCATTTCAAGACACTCAATACGCACAAACTATTAGTGTATGCGTAATGCGTTCGAATTTTATTTTGAATAAAAATCAGGCGAATGTAGTACATTTTTTTTTTTTTTTTTTGCTTTTACTTGGCACAGTTGCCTTGGGGCGGGCAGTGAAAAGCCAAGATTGTTTACGTTCTGTATACCATCATGAAATAAACATGAACGAGCTGGACCACCCGTCCCCCACAACTCCCTATCCCCACCGTCCATCTACAAACTCCTCGTAACTGCAATTCGGTAATAAATTTTAATATTCCAATTTGGCGTCGAAGCTTAGGAGAGGGAAGCACGCCATTTGCGTCACTAGGCCCACGGGTATGTTCGGCAGATGACAGCATAAAAATGGTAAAATTTCCCGCGTAATCTGGTCGGCGATTGATTTAAAACGTCGCGTTGCGCTCCCAGTTGGAAAAAGCAACGCGGTATTAAGGTATTTCGTGGCCATTTTCCTAAGTTACGTGCCCATTTGGACAGTAGACTCTTCAACGACGGAAATTGAAAGCGACTGAGCCAGGAAATAAAAGTAAATAAAAATGACGGAATTCAAAATAGTGAAGGAAATGATCCTGCTGTTCAGGGATTTCTGGATCTGCAGTCTTAAGCTTGTTGGGAGTAAGTATGAAAAATAATAAAACAAATTAACATAAAAAAAATAAAAAAATTAAGACACACGCTAGTGTGTTGCCGGCAAGATTCAGCGACAAGATTAACGTCCCTCCATACAGATAAAGTACATTACGAACATTTCGACCATACTAGACACCAGCCGAAACCATAGTGCCAGAAAGCGACAGAGACAATTTTGCTAAGTAATTCCAATCGGAAATTCCTAGAAGCTTTTATGTACCGCAATCAACATGAGCACGAGGCATCAGCGAGCCCTCCCCTTCCCGAAAATGCCAAGGGTGGCCGAGGTCAACCTCTAACCCGTAATATGTGATAAATTACAAGCTTTGAATTTGATCTGTAAACTGCCAGAAGCTAACTTTAATCCGTCTTAGAGCCGGTGCACACGTACGTTTTTTTGACGCGCGGCGACGCTGCGGTGCCGCCTCGATGACGTATGTGCGCGTTCGGTTCCCTAACCTCGTGTACAAAAAATTATAAGTTGAAACCAATGAAACGATATTACATTTTTCGCCTACCTCGTGAACAAAAAATATATTTTAAAACCAATGTGACGAATTTTGGTACATTGATGTACTAATTTAAGACGTACCAGGGAAAAATGTTATACATCCTTTGCAGATTAACTAAAAAATTCGGATAAGTTCTTTAATTACTTCCCAATGAGTCTTCAATTATTTCTGCAGCAACATTTCATATTTCAGGATAGTTCTTTACTCCCCCAATAAACATTTCCACGTCTCTTTCTTCGAAATTGAACGCCATTCTCGGTAACGCATTTGCGGTAAACGGTGGACGTGTGCACCGCTCAAGTCACCCAAGGTATTCAGAGACGCAATTGCGTTTTTTTAACGCTGCGGTACCGCTGCGTTGAGGGTGGGATTGCGGTGCAAAACGACCGCACGAGCGGCGGGCGGTAACGCAACGTCGACGCTGGTACGTGTGCAGTACCCAACAGATGGCACGTAAACCAAACCGCAAATGTGGTACCGCACGTGTGCACCGGCACTTAAAGTGTTAAAATGAGTTAAAGCTGCCGCATTTTTGCATCCATGCCATGGTGCTTTACCGGATTTTCCGTGCACAGCGTACCGAAAATCGTAACTCATGCACATCACACTACTACTTTTTGTGACGCACGGAGCGAAACAGAGCAAAGAAGATTTCCCTCCGTGTCTCTGTGTATGAACGATGACTTTAAAACCAAATACAAAATTCTTTTCAAAATTTCCACATTCTTTCTATCCCGTATTTGTGGATTTAAGTTCGTTAATAGGTTCTTAGTTGCTAAATTTAGAAATGGCCGACCTTGCGTGTTATGTTTTGACTAGCAGAGTCGCTCGCTTCGCTCACTCAAT
>JAHWFP010058659.1:39749-56537 GCA_023313725.1 Lithobius niger
TATTATTATTATTATTATTATTATTATTATTATTATTATTATTATTAATATTATTATTATTCTTAAGGAGAATTAAGGAGAATTACACCAATACTGTATAATTTAAATAAAATAAATTGAACAAAAAAAATAAGAAAATGATTTTTGATGTACTTATGTCAAATATAAGTTATGGGCTTACAATATATGGAACAACTTCAAATAGTATTATAGAACAAGTACAAAAAATAACAAATAAAGCAATTAAAGTACTATTCAAAGACAACAAAGCAAAACACAGTAATGAGATTTATCAAGATTTGGAAATAATGAATATTGAAACAACTTTAAACTGGAACATTATAAATAGAAATTATTTTAAAAATGAGTACAAAATAAATACAGAAATATAAGACAGAATAAAAAATGGCTACAGGAACCAAGATGGCGAAACTCGTATGGAAAAAGGAGCACGAGTTTTGTTAAACCTTTAAAATTTAACAAAATTCCAACTGAATTAAGACAAATACAAAATTACAATGAAATGCGACGTAAGATCAAAAAGTGGTTTTTAAAAATTCAATAAAATAAACAGTAAAAACGAAAGAAATTTATGAAGCAAATACTTAAAAAAAAATTACGTATGGCGAATAATTGAAATGTGATGAAATTACAGTATAGATTAATTAGCGTTAAAAACATACTGAAATGTGTATAGTTGTATTGCCTATTAACTGCTAGCACACACAAGTCTAGTAGGACTTCGTGCCGGTACTTGTAAAATATACTTTTACTTATATAAGGCATTATTACTATTATTATTATTATAAAATTATATTATAAAATTATTATAAAATTCAAAATAAAGGACTGAAAGCATTGTTTGGTAAACGTGTTGGACAACGTACTTCTGATATTTATGAACACTACAAAATAATGACTGTTAGACAATTAATAACGAATTGCGTAATCAAAAGGAATTATTTCCTGATGGAACATAAATTGGAAAATAAAAGAAATATAAGATTAACATCTGAATGGCTCAAAGTTCCTACATGGCGAAATTCTTACGGTAAGAGAGGCCAACGTTATGTAATCCCGCATACTTTTAACTTACTCCCAGTTAAGCTGAGAGACTTAAAGAGTAAATACCAACTCAATAAACTCATTAAAGAATGGATAATAACTTTAAAGCAACATTAAAAATATTAAAATTTTAACCAGTTCTAATCATCTAATATACATAATAATACGCATGTTTTTCTTTATTTAATTTTTAAACCTTACATGAAATTTGTATTTGTATTTATTAATTTACAGACACATACAGACTTCATAGGTATCGTGTTCTGGCCTGTATTGTATATTGCAAATGTAATTTGTGTGAATAAAATTATTATTGACCTTATTAAAATTGACCTTGCAATTAAGAACTGAATTTGAGGCAGATGTTGTTTACTTTTGTAAGCAGAGAATATGGCCAAAAAAAGTTTTAACCCAGTTTCATTCCGGTGTATAACCCGGATTAAACCCAAGACTCAATCTAGTTCCAAAAGTTGACATTTTCGAACACACTTTTTTTTTTTTTTTTTTTACCTTACTTCTTGAATTGTGATTACTTATTGTGGCCAGTGCAAGCAAAAATTAAGCTCCCAAGGGGACTTTGTGACTTGCTTTGCTAGTTGTAATAATAGTTACCATTATGATGATTGTTCAGGAATCAAAGCCTCAACTTGGAATGGTAAATCTGGATCAGCAAAACAAACATGGAAATGTTTGAAATGTAGAGGAGGTAAAAAAGGTTCCACATCAGATCCTAAGGACGAAATACCACCAACACAAGATAAAGAGCATATAAATGAGGAAAAAGAAACAGATAAACTGGCCCATGAAAAAGCAACAGTCTCTAACCTACAAGATAATGATCTTAGAGCTGCTATTTTACAGACACAAGAAAATGTTCGAGAATTAATGTCCTTGAAACCAGAAATGGCAAAGGTTTTGGAATCAATAAACTTTATTAACGGAAAATATGAAGAAATGAAAGCAGAGAACATTATGTTGAAAGACAGGATGAAGAAATTAGAAGACACTGTGAAGAACCTACAGGTTGGAAACTCCGTGCCCCAAGACCTTGAAAAAACAGTAAATCAAATACAGCAGGACCAGAAAGAATCTGAACAATATTCACGAAATAGAAATATTGAAATATTTGGTGTTGATATGATCAAAAATGAAAACATGAAAGACACTATCCATCGTATTGTAGATGGATTTGAAATTAATAATTATCGAGATGATCAAATTGAAAGAGTGCATCGATTGCCAAGTAAAAATAAAACTCGGCCCCAATCCATAGTAGTACAATTTAAATTCCGTGAATACAGAGATGCATGGCTTCAATCCAGAAAGATGCTTGTAACTAATGACTACATTTTTCAAAATGGAAACGACAAAAGAATTTTTATTAATGAACACCTGACACCACACTACAAAGCCTTATTCTGGAAGACCAAGCAATATGCAAATGATAACGACTATAAATATGTATGGTTTAAAGAAGGGAAAATCCACATGAGAAAAGATGAAGGAGAAAAAGAGATTATATTTGTAAAATCAGAAGCTGATCTAGTTAAAAATGTTCAAACTAAAACCATACCACACAATGGAGGAGAATGAAAAAGCATATGTAAATGAAATATATGCTGAATCAATTGATGTGAGTCACAACTTGCAAAAAATTCACAGTGGGCAAATAACTCTTTTGCATGTTAATATTAGGAATATAAGAAAAAATTGGGATATGTTTAAGCATGAACTTGACGTAATGAATATAAAATGGGATGTTATTATGGTCTCAGAAATTAGCATTAAGTGTGAAGAAAATTCCTTATATAGTATGGTAAATTATGATTCACATTGGATAAACAGACAGGATACTAAATTAGGTGGTGGTCTGGTCGCTTTTGTTAAACAAGGTATAAAGTGTACTGTCAGTGAATTAAAAATTGCCCAAAATGATGCCATGTTAATAAACATGTGTAAAAATAGTATTAAATTAAGTATATTGCTATTATACAGACAACCAATCACAAATGTTTCAAATTTTTTAAAAGATTTAGGTAGAGTTTTAAAAGGGATCGATAAAACTGACAATATTATTGTTATTGGTGACATTAACATTGATCTACTTGATAAAAAGGATGATAAATATAAAAACCACAGTCAGTATGGTAGACATTCTTATGAAGTTTTGATGGCAAAATTAGGTTATGAACCTAAAATCAACTCCCCTACAAGAGTTGAAGTAAGAAAAAATAATATCACCAAATCATGCATCGACCATATCTTTTTTAAAACAAAAAAATTGTCAAGTACTGGGTTCACAATCTGTGAAAAACTAGCAGATCACTACTTTGTAGGATTAATAGTAGACCCAAATGAAGATAGTGTGTGTCCTCAGGAAGAGCTGAAGGACAAATCAAAGATGTTTCGAAATGATGAAAATATAATTAAGGAACTGAATTGTGTTGACTGGTCTTATTTACGTCAGATGAACTCAACTAATGATATGTATACTGCAATTGAATCAAAAATTGATGGGATTTACAAGAATAATACTAGAATAAGTTTTATTAAAAACAGAACAGCTAGCAACAAATTAGTCCCAAAGAAAAAATGGGTTACTCCTGACATCCTGCGTGACATAACCACGAAAAACAAACTCTGGAAAAAGATTAAAGACAAAGAAATAGTCGATTCTGAAATTTTACATAAATATAAGGAACTGAAAGCTAAAATAGCAAAAAACATTTATCTGAATAAACAAAAAATTATTAAAGATTCCTTGCAGCAGGAGAACAACAACAAAAAGAATATGTGGCAGAAAATTAATGAACTTACTGGGAATAAAAAAGAAAACATTGATGAAAAGCTGTCCAAAATCTTTCATAGAGAAGGTATAAAGGTTGTCAGAAACAATTTTAATAATAATTTTGTGTCACAAGCTAAAAAATTAAGAAATAAATACAATTATAATAGAAATGGGATAAAGCAGAGAAAAGCTAAACCTTGTGTAAAGCACACCATGTTTGTTAAAGGTGCAGAACCTTTGGAGATTATAAATATTTTGCGAGATATGAAATCCAAATACTCTGTTGGAATTGATGGTTTTATGGTTGATCACTTTAAGAAGAGTAGTGATAACTCTGCTATTTTCTTTTGTTTTCTCATTAACAGTATAATTGAAAAAGAGGATTGGCCAGATAGACTAAAAATTCAAGTTTTACGACCTATTTTTAAAAATGGTGTGAAAGAAGACTATAATAATTACAGACCTATTGCCCTTCTGCCAATTATAAATAAAGTCATTGAAAAGTTCTTTGCTCTTCAAATTGAAAGGTTCCTTGATAAGAATAAAGTCATCATTACACAACAATTTGGATTCCAAAAATTAAAAGGTGCGACTGATGCTCTTAAACTTATTAATGAAATTATTGCTAAAGCATTAAATCAAGGGAAATTTGTAAGTGGTGTCCTCGTTGATATACAGAAGGCATTTGACACTATTGATAGAGATATTCTTCTAAAGAAAATGATTAATTATGGCCTTCGGGGTAAAATACATGCAATTTTAAAAAGCTATTTAAAAAATAGAACTAGCTGTGTCAGATTGAATAATGAAAACAGTAATATTATTGATTGTGAATTTGGTGTTCCACAAGGCTCAATTTTGGGTCCTTTGTTGTTTTTGATTTTTATAAATGACTTGGAAGATTATCTTGGAGAAGCAATATTCCTTCTTTTTGCTGATGATGTAATCTGTCTCTCTATTCATTATAATTACGATATAATGATTAGAACACTTCAACATGATTTTGACAATTTTTGTGACTGGTGTTCTGCAAATGAATTATTCTTAAATGAACAAAAAACTGTTTGTATACAATTTCATACACCACACATGGTAATTAGAAACAGAAAAACTATTATTGCTCACAGGCAGTGTTGTAAAAGAGATGGCAGTTGTAATTCTATGTGTTTCAAACTCAAGGATGTAAATGAAGCTAAGTATCTTGGTCTGAACATTGATAAACATTGGAAGCATGACATACACATTCAAAAACTGATTACTAAACTGAAACAGATGTTACCCAAGTTGTATAAAATTAGGAATCTCTTAAATAAAGAAAACAAATTAATTGTTTATAATGCATGGATAGCTTCCCATCTTCGTTATGGGATAGAAGTTTATGGTTTTGCAACTTGTGAACTTATCCAGAAGTTACAGAGAATACATAATAAGGCTGTCAAGATATTGTTTGGCTGTGGACATAATCTATCCACAAAAGAAATTTTTTAAAAAGAAAAAATATTTAATGTTACACAACTGCGAGATTATACCGTTATGTTGAAAAGATTCTTTATTGAAAAGACCAGCTATGAAAGTCTGAAATTAAAAAGGCCTAACAGACACAGTAAAACAGTGCTACCAACAGCTAAGTGTAGAAACAGCTATGGTACCAAATGTTTAGACTTTTATTCACCCTACATTTTTAATCAGCTTAGTGAGTCATTTTACACTGTAAGAAGTTTTTTTGAGCTTAAAAGGTCTTTGAAAAAATTTGTTTTTTCCTCAAATTAGTTTTTAACTGAAGTCTTTAGTAATTTTATATCTTATACACCAGCATTGTTGACTACTGTCGAATTCCATTTTTTATTGTAAATAACTTTAATTTTAATCTTTGGTAACTAGTTTTATTTTTAAAATAACTCTTTGAAGCCATTTTAATGTATGTTAATTTTAAGTTGTAATTAGTTTTATTTTTATTATAATAAGTTCAATATTATCAACTGTTTGCTTTGCACACACAAGTTCCTAGTGATTGCCTTTGTATTTATACAATGTAATAAAGCATTATTATTTTTTTTTTTTTAAATTATTATTATTATTATTATTATTATCATTGTAAGATTCCTTTTGATCATCGTTTGCAGATGGGTTTCATGATACCATTCCACTTCGAGCTAGGTTCTACTTAATATTATTATATCCTAGTTTTTACAAGAGTTTATCAAAGCAGTCTTTGATACATAACACACATCTACGCAGATATGAAATTTTAAAGAAAGGTCTACGCCACTGAAAGGTCAAATTACGGAAAATCAACATTCGATGACACCTTCTTTGATTCAAGTTTGTCGTGTAACCATTGTTCTTAGAAAACGTGGTGAACACCTCATCCACACAACTGCATAACATCCTCACACAGCTGTTGGCTGTGACACAAATCAGTAAAACATTAGGTTATACTCCGCGCTATAGGCTAGTGTCCGCGGCCTATCTTGAGTTCTCCGCAGAACGGACACAGATAATCGACTGTACGTTTTCAGTAGCCGAGAGCCTTGTTGATATCCAAGATGGTTACAAAAACAATGGCGGCCATCGATTAAAGCCACCCCCTCCAGGAAGACGTAGCCGCTCACAAAATACTTGCAGGACTCAAGATACACCGCGCAGTTTTGTAGACGTGGAAACGGGCGTTTTACGCGACTCTTTCTGAACATTAGTTACAGAACAAACTGGAATCAAAGAACATGCCAGTTTTTCGACAATTTCGGAAGTGGCGGAGGTGATGTTTGGATAAATTTGTACTCAACCTAGAACTGTTTTCACTTTTCTTCCCGAAACTTGGCAATTTCCTCCTCCTGTCCGAATTTCTGCGTAAAATGGTGTGCTACTTAAAAAAAAAAACCTGAAAAGTTCAAAAGTACTCTATAACGGGTATTCAGTTATTTATTTATTTACTCATTTACTTACTGACTAGCCATATCGTTTGCTTCGCTCCCTCCACTGGGATCGATCCACGCTCCATACAGTTTCCTTGATCTGCAAAGCATCACAAAATCGATGTTCTGATTATTTTGACGCAAGCCAATTGAAATTGATGCTCACAGTTCGTTCATCACATACCTCAGCACGCCTGCATTTCGTTTACAATCATTCAAAACGTACGATTTGTGCGACTGTTTACGTTTGTACGCCTGGTCATTCGGAAGTAAGTGCCGTACAAAGTTGAGAATAATGCCAAATGAAATACTAGGCGAGAAAAGGGATGAGAAGACTTCTTATTCGTGGATATCCCTCGCTGTGCTCACTCAGTCCACGCATCCTGCTTCAGAAACGAGAATGTTTGACGACCTTTTTAAAAACTACAGATTTGCTTTATCTGTGCATATATCCCGTTGAAGTCAACCAATTCTAATATCTATATATATACGTCGTTTTGCTGATATTACGTATCATTCAAAATAGTTCTTTCTTTTACGTTTTTGTGTGACCAAGTTTTTTCCTGATTATATTTCAATGATCAAAGATGCACGCAAAATCTAACATAAATAGATTTTTCAAACGTAAATGCGGAACGAACATGTAATATGGAATGATTCACCGTGGATAAGGAATTAACAGATAAACGTGAAAATACTAAAAATCTTTTGAAATAGGTGCGTGATTTAGCAGTTGTGTATTGTATAATTCAGCAATCCATATTATAGTTTACAAAGTTGAGTAGTTAGCGCAAGAGACAGATCCAAAGATCCGCGGTTTATTGCCAGTTCTTCACACGATAAGACATAATACTTAATTAACGGCTACTCACTTTGGGTTCGTTACTCGATGCAACAACCGATTCCTCATCAGTGCAGTGATTTTCCAGTAAAAGATGAGTATTTCTTTGGTTTTTTTTATATGCATACATTTTTTTTTGTAAATTTAACTTTATGTGATAGTGGAAATTGACGAAACGGAAACTGAAATTGGAGGAATTGTGTTACATTTCATTGTACACTCTAACACTAGCGCAGTTAAAATTCGATACCTTATTATTTCGAAGCATACCCTAAAATTTGGCTTCTTCTTCACGCAATAATTATATACATCCCAACCGGGAAGTCTCACATAATTGGAACGTCTCCGAATCATGCAGAGAATCATGGGAAGGGGCGGGGCCCCCCGCGAGCCAGTAAGGCTTAGATCATTAAAAAGAAATACACACGTAAAACAAAAGCTGAACTTGATGCTTATATTGTTTCCTCTGAGAATTATTTTTCCTCTATCCTGTTTTTTTTCCCTACTGGTTTCCACTCCCTTTTCTATTTTCTCTTTTAATTTAAATTGTGATGGTTATCCCTTCTTGCCACCCTCCTTATAATACGACGACGGTTTGGGAATTGAGTTGTTCTTACGTAAAGAAAATCACAAGGTAGGTAAACGAAGCGAACAGTCTGCATTATAGACTGGCCTTGTGAGGAAACAAGATACATGCACTAATCTGAGAAAAAAAAAAGAAAATACAACTGCCCCGACTGGAATTCAAACCCAGGACTTCCCGCTGATTAGGCCGGGAGCTCTATCCACTGCGCTACCGGGGCGGATACTGGCTACAGGGTCCAGCCGAGCTAAGTAGCAGCTGTTCAGTCTTTCTCGGTGATGACGTAGAGGTCACAAACATACACAAGGAGGCCGGGAAAGCAACATTGCTTCTTGGCCTCCACACTAGAAAAAAATGTGAGTGATAAAAAAAGAAAAAAAGGAAATGGTAAACGATGCAAACAGTCCACAGTTTCTAGTGTGGAGGCCAAAAAGCTATACGTTGCTTTCCCCACTCTTGTGTATGTTTGTGACCTATAGGTCATCACTGAGAAAGAATGAACAGATAGTTAGCTCGTCTGGAGCCGGTAGCCGGTATCCGCCCTGTTAGCGCAGTGGTTAGAGCGCCCGGCCAAGTCAGCGGGAAGTCCTGGGTTCGAGTCCCAGTCGGGGCAGTTGTCTTTTCTTATAAGATAAGATAGATAAGATTTATTTGCCACTAAAACGCAAAACGGCAAGAAAGGGTCGAAATCAAGCGACCACTAACTTTTCCGGAAAATTATGTACAATAGACTAACAGGTAAAAGAATGCAATATCAAAGATATTTTGTCTAAATAAGATTTTTGGATATGTTTTGCAGTAGTAGACTACAAATGGAGTGTATTCAGGCACAAAACTCTGGGCGTTGCAAATGTGACCTTAAACAGCCACCATTAAGAAGTCGTCTGAATACATCCACTGTTGGGGCCATAACAATGTTTTCGCCCAGAGAGTTCCAAACTGGAGCAATACGAACACTAAAAAAAAGACTTCATACAGTTTAATTTGAAACTGGGAATTACCAGTTTCAGACTATGTCTCCGAGTTCTAGACTCGGTTCACTAAACTATCTTTAATGCAGATTGTTTTCATTGTGCTGTTCTTATTCTTTTAACCTTTGAAAATGAAGACAGATTTTCAGATAAGTTTCTATGAACGGTATAAGCTTAAGGTGATTTTATCTTTTTATTGGGAGTGCCTGGAGAGGGACTATAACCAACGCAGAGCAGTTTGGAAACCACTCAGTATTTTTGATTGCATCTAGAGTTTTGGTTCTGCAAACAAATAAGAGCTAGCGCGTGTAAAGTAATACGTCCAACATGTTATTATAATCATGAAATGATAATATTTTATTGTAGTGGATTTATAGCGTTGTCGGTTAATCTCTCCTTTCATTCGTTGTAAGTTGTCACAACTCTTAAACTCTGCTTTCGATGCCCAGACGTCGATCGGTTCAACACAAGTCAGATCCTGGCAACTTAACATTAATGGGTTGGTGTGCCGCCTGTTAAGAGCCAAGCCAACAACCATATTCCATTGGAAAGCAATTACAGCGGTATCAAAAAGGCGCCGCTGTTGCACATGATTTAGTGTTTGCACGTGATATTCTGATACCTGTTCAGCAAATTGAGCAATTCTGGGCTACTTCCGAGTATGGTCGGTAAGGAAATAATCGAATCAGCGGCGTTTTCATTCGTCAAACCTCCACAGACTTTGTCTACTTTGGTTGTAAACTGTAATTCCAAGAAGACTCAAGATTTCTCAACCGCAACAACCAAGTCCATATCCTTTACTAAGAAAAAAACCTTCTGCTCTGTCTGATAATATGGTAACGCTTTAAGCCTATGAAAGTTGTGATATCCACCCATAACCAAAGCCGCCAAGTTTCCAAAAAGGATCTGCCTTTGAAGGTAGTGATGTCATTCAACTAAGGAAAGGCCGCCAATGTTAATCCTATTAGACAAGTTAATCGCACAGAATAATATTTTGGATGTTAGAAGAAAAGTCAAAGATTGCTACCGCGAAAAGCAATGTTCTAGTTTTCATTTAAATTTCGAACTATAAGTCCGTGCGATTAATTTGGCTAATAGAATTAACTTTGGCGACTCTTTCCTTAGATGAGTGATATCACTACCTTCAAAGGCCGATCTATTTCGGAAACTTAACGACTTTTTTTTTTACAAGTTTTGGTTTGGGGTGGACATCCTTGGCAACTTTTTATGCAAGTTTTGGTTTTGGGTGGACATCCTTTACTAAGAAAAAGTCCTCTGCGTTGAGGAGATATGGAAACGTTTTAATCATACGAGATGAAAAGGGCTATATGAAAAGGGCTAAACGTGAAATAAAAACGATAAAACTGACAAAATTATTGAAGAAAAAAATTGTGAAATTTGAAAATCGAGAAAATCACATGAAAGAAAATTTGAAAAGCAGGCTACGGATGAGCGAAACAAATGTGCACAAGTCTTCCTGTGGGAATAATATCTGTATGCTTTCGGTCGGTCTGTATAAACCGTTGGCGTAAGAGCTTGCTACCGTTTTTTTGTTTTTTAACGATTTAGGATGATGATGACGCAATGCACTAGCCGACAGCTAAACATGGTGTTACAAACAATGAAAGTGTCCCTCTGCCTGGATGATCCTAGAAAATGCTTCACTGTATCTGTCCCTAAATCTTTACTCAGTTTTTTTTATCTATATACTTATTTGCCTGGAGGAAGGGTCAAAGGGTTCAAAGGGTTTAACGAGCGTTAACCACTCCTGGTCATCTGCCCGAAGCCCTAAGGCCCTATCAATAATGTAACAATGCTAACAACGTAGAAGCCAAACAATGCTTACAATTCTTATTTCTGTTACGAGAATAAAGTGACGACGCCGCTAACAATGTAGAAGCCTAACAATTAGGAAATCAAAAGCTTCAATAACGGTGGCTATTAGAGCCGAATTGAGTAATTTCAAAGTTGGTTGAGTAACAATTGCTGCTTGCGCTATCGTCGTGGCGGGCTTATCGCGTTGGTATCAAGACAGTGAAAGAGGCAACGCAGCTACACTGAGAAGTGCTATTTAGATTTTTAAGAAGACCAAATACTCCGGGACCCCAGGGGAGGGTGGGGGGTGGACAAATCACCCAATGAGGAGGTTCCGGGAAGGGGGAGGAAGGGCAGTGGAACCGGAGGAAGGGTAAGGGGTGCGGGGGAACAGGGCATCGTCGGGGGCCTTTTTATGCCATACTGCTCACAGTATAGTATTTCGCTGGCGCATGCGCAGATCATTAGCCCCAAAATACCGCCGACGCCCGGGAAATGGACGCAAACCACACAATGGGGGCGTGGGAGGGTTGCGGGGGAACAGGAGGACGTTTTCAATTCATTCTGCTCAGTATAGTATTTCGCTCAGACATGCGCAGATGATCTGCGCGGGTACAGCTAGTTTACTTTTATTTACTTTTGCAATTACTCTTATTATGTAAAATATCTGCTACATTTTACCCTCCATAATGTAAAATGTAGCAAACATTAGCTTACAGTATATAAGCGGTTAAGCTCTTTTAAAAATATCTAGAGCAGTTAACTTCGTATCTGGAACTTGAATGGAACCCATAGCGCCGAAAACCGTGAGGGACAATTTTGCTAGGTTACAGTATTTCAATCTGAAATTAGTAATGGTGAAGAACGTTATTGGGTCATACACAAACATATCCAGGAAGTGACGTCATTCCGGTTATGCCGTCGCTTCCAGGGTATGTTTGTTTGTATATTACCCAACGTTTACTTTTTTCTCCCTATACGTATGCATAATACGTATATCTCTGTCAGCAGCATAAGAGTTGCAGCGAGAAATCTCCTCGAGCGTAACGAGACGACGCAGAATGAGCGAGCGAAGTGATCGACTGCGCTAGTTTATGGTAATACAATACATATTTTTATTTGAAATTAACGCAACAAACGTTTCGTAGCATGTCAGCATTGTAACGTTTGAAGCGAATGTCAACTTCAAGAAGCCTCGAAGCGGTGTGAACTTCAAATAGCACTGGTCATGTTTTGCATTACAGTGTGTCGACCAATGAAAAGTACAAGATATTCCCTTAGTGGTTTAGTTTTAATTTCAGCCAAAGAACGTCAACTGAGAGTGATAATTTCCCAGCCAGAAATTTGCTGTCATGATGGTGTACTAAATTCGTCCAGTCACAACTGACTGGCAGTGATACTGTGGTCGTATCTCTGTCAGTCGATGTTCGCTGGCTAAATTTAGCACTAAATCAGTAAGGGAATATCCTGTGGCATTCATTGGTCGACGCAGTGTAATACAAAACACTGCCGGAGCTATTTGAAGTTGACACCGTTTCTTGGTACTGCTTATTGGCTTAAGTTGACACTCGCTTCAACCGTTACAATGTTGACATGCTACGAAACGTTTGTTACGTTAATTTCAAATAAAAATATCTATCTTATTCCCGTAAATAACCCTGAAGGTCTTTTTTTTTCGAAATACGCTGGGTATCGTTGTTTGCGTTACCTAGCAAAACCTAGCACCACACAGAGCCGGCTACCGCTTCCGACAGCTTCGCACACCGTTAGGCCTAACACCAATCACGTAACCTAGCCAACGAGTTCGGAGCGCCATTTTGTTATTAAAAGTGTATCAACAAACAGTCTTAATAATAATTATTAACTATTACTAATTAATAAGTTATACAAAATTATACAAATTAAATAAATAAAAATTTTCAAAATAAATAAAAAGTTAAATGATCTATTCTGCGTGTAGAGTGCAGAATAAGGAAATGTAACGAGAACTTCTGTAACTAAATACTCTGCGAGCTACTCGAAATTACCAAATTTTGTTCGCGACTCGTGTTTTGGCCCGTTAAACACACTCGTGCTATTTATTGGCTGCTAATTTCCGTCGTGGTTCGCACTCGTGACTTTAATTTCTGCCTTAATAGCACTCGGGAGTTTACAGGGGCCGTAACACTCGGAGTGAAAAGAATTATCGGCAGTTTCCTTAGGTATTGGAATGTTACGTATGATAAGGACCACAGTAGCTTTCGAAAGCTACTGCAGTCTAACAGCTTGAATAGGTTGTGGTTGGACGAATTTAGCACAAAATCAAGAGAATAGATTTTTATGAAGTTTTATTACTGTTTTGATACGTGAAAAGGGTACTGTTGTGACGTCCTCACGGAGTAGACGATTGAATTCAAGAATATCTCAAACCAATTTACTCCTTAATGCAAGGCTAGGGGTCCTTGCACCAAGAAACACATATTAGGCATTAAACCCAAGTTTAGAAGCTTGGTATAATCCTAGCAGAGTCCAGGGAGACAACCTTTCGCGTTGTCTGCCCCACACCAAGTCCCTTCCCATGGTCTAGACCCACGTATTTATACGCGGGCCTGAACAATAGAAGTCACCTGAGGCTTTACGTTGCGTAACCGCTAACAGGTAAGAGCCGGCTCTAACTGGTTTAAACAATAGAGTTTCCTCGTTCCCGGCTGTTGGCGTTCGGGCAAGTTCCGGTGTAGACGGAAGTTGACCGGTCGCCAAGCAGCTTATGTAACTGCAAGGTGCACCGTGTGCTTTCACACAAGGTACGCCCTGCTATTCGTATATAGCGTGTTACACTGTTTACATTGGTACTTATCGAATAAAAAAATCAGATATTCACAGAGGAGTTCATAAAGAGCGAGGAATAACTCTAAATGCAAACTAGCATTTGAGCCACTCAGTTGATGCTCTCTCTCCATAGTTTAGATCCAATAGACTGAAATAAAAATTCGGCATCACAGCTTTGTTACATCTTAATAAATAGATGATAAATCGCTGTAAATAATATAAAGGAAAATTGGAAATAAAGCTAAAAACATACACTAAAATAAAGACGGAAAACCAAAAGGGTCAACAAGAGTTCAAAAAAAATCTACCCCAAAACTAAACTTGTTAAGGAATCCCGCCAAGCTTTTCGGCCGTGTGAAGTCGTGATAATATCAAACGCCAAGCTCTTTCGCCAAGCTAATCCCAGCGAGTAATAGTTCGAAGGTTAAATGAAATATATGAAAATTCCCTGAGCTGCTTAATTTTCAATTATTTCATTTAACGTTTGAAGTCTTAGTCGGTGGGATTAGCTTGGCGAAAGAGCTTGTCGTTTCATATCACGACTTCGCACGGCCAAAAAGCTTGGCGGGAATCCTTAACTAGTTTTGTGTTGGGGTAGATATCAGATTTTTTTGGTCCAAATTGGTGAAATTCATGGTTTTTCTTATAAATTATGAGCTGGAAACACCAATCTAGTTTTCTGGTCCATTTCTTTTTTGTTTGTTTTTTTTTTTGGTTGGCTTTCGTTAGATTTTGAGGACAACAGTCACCTTTTTTTTAAAAAATTAGGATTTCTTATTAGTACTGAAGTATCTCCTTACAAACGCACGATTTATTTAAAGTTCAGAGTTTGGCATCGTTGCATAATAACAATGTTTAAAACAATGTAAAACAATCAGGTACCGCTTGGACGATTTGCCGTTTGGCCAATTAGAAATGTGTGTCTTGATACAGATGCAAACCTATTAACCTTGCCTTTTAGACTTATATGTCAGACTACCTGAACGTGGAATCGAACCCACGAATTTTTAAAGGAAACTTTCATAGGCAGCATTTAACACGTGCACATATACATATAAACATACCCTTTCCAGAACGGGGGTACCGAGGGCCAAAGGGGAGGGAAATCTTACCTCACAATGAGGGAATGTGGTGGTGGGGAGGTGCAGGGGATTCGAAAGTGTTTCGCTGTTGCGTGCGAGAATCAGCTAGACCGGCGTATGTTACGCCGGGGACACAGCAAGTTCTATATAATACGCTTAGTTGGGATGAGATGCACACAGCAAACTCATCATGCAGTAAAATGAAAGAGGGCGAGCTGCCGATAATGTTGAATGGATGTGCCGTGTAACAATCAGTAACAAACGAAATATTGCTCCTGCAATGCTGGCTATTAGAGACGAGTTGAATGGTTGAGTAACAATCACTGCATGCACAATCGTTGGTATCGCGCTTGGTATCAAAACGAAGAAGCAGGCAATTCAGCCACACTGAGAATAAGAATGGTGCCCTCCATTGAAAACGCTATTTATTTACCAAACACCAGGGGACCTAAGGGAAGGGCAGCAAGGATGGGAAGGTATTTAGACCACACAATTGGGGGAATGCATGGAGAGGGCAGAGGAGTATCGGAGGGGCTGCAGATGGGGAGAAGCTAGGGCAGGTGGGTGCAGGGAACAGGGGGTACCGAGCGAGGGAATGGGGGACTCTTATCACACATGGAGGATTGCGGAGGGTGCAGGGGATGAGGGGGGAGGGGCGCAAGAGAGCGCAGGAGGGACGGGGGGGGGGACGGTCGGTGGCCGTTTACATTTCATCCTTTCCCTCAGTAAAGTATTTTGCTCGTATATGCGGGAACCAGCTGGACTACCGTATGTTATCCCGAGCGTCGTAAGTATGCCTTTCACTTCATAACGGGATGTACAAACTCCCGAAAGGTAGAATAAATTTTGAATTTTTTGGCGCCTTTATTATGACTTTGTTTTTATTAAAACTTTGTTTGGTGCTGACATGCATTTGAATCAACAGATTTTAAGCCCTAACCAGACTGGCTGCTCGCGGCTGCACGCCGACGTAGTATGTTGTAAAAAAGACTTCAATATTTGTCCATAACGCAACACCAACCACACGATTGCTGCAATGTTGACCTTGTAGGCACGTAGTTACGCATAGCTTCGCACGAAATTTTCTTCTGTCTGGAGAGGCCTTTAGCATTCCTATTTCGTAAAACAAGCTGGGATAATTTATGTTCTGTTACTTTATTGCTTCCGAATAGGCTGATAGCAAACAAATAATATGTTTTTTCTTTAATGTTTGCATGGTAATCATGTCGATGTGGAAGTCTCATAAGTTTTAATTTCGTAGTGTCCTTCAACTTGCTAGCCTACATTTTAGTAATTCATGCGCAAATATTAATCGACGTATATATACCCTCGTATGTTAATATATATGATAACGATCGTGACAATGATGGGCTCTATCGTCGGTTAGGATCTCGACGTGAAATTACAAATTAATCTTTGTGCAATCATGTCAGGAAGGCAAGGCCAAACGTAACGAAAAGCCGCTTTTGCGTCACGCACAGAGACCTAACAACAACAACAAGGCACGGAATGTTTACTTGCCTGTTTTTGACAAGATGGAGAGTCGCCGTCATAGGGGTGCTCAATCATGTTGCAGAAACGGTGGAGCACTTTGAGATGGATGGCACTTCCGTCTGCGCCATAATTGCTAAAAGTTGGAATTTATGATCCATATCTAAGCACGATAACGATCACACGCGTGACTGCTGACATTGTGCCAAATTTTATGTGTGCGTTGAATGGTTTTAACTATTGTGACGCCATAGAGAGAAAGACGGCGAATATTTGACTTCAAAGCCAAACCCCAAGCTATTTACGCAGAATCTTAGGGAACAGAAGTTTTAACAATTATCGTCTAGCCTGCCGCCAGTTATAAACAAGTAATACTTATACCTCCCTCGGCGAACTATATCGGCTTTATCACCCGATGGGCGATATCCC
>JAHWFP010058659.1:61537-72666 GCA_023313725.1 Lithobius niger
TAAACAGTCAGAAGCTTCGTTAGTGTGTGAAAACCATGTTATTTGTTATAACCATGTGTTAAACCATGTTACCTGTGTTTGCGACCAAGAGGATAATTAATCCTCGAAAACTAAAACTGCATCTTGTATTTTGTGCCATTGTGGTTCTGTGCCTGCCGTCAGGGGCGGAAATTTTCATTTATACCGTAACGACCACATATTGACTGAAAATGTGTATGCAGTCACGTTTGCATAATTTTGTATTGACGTGCTATCGAATTGCTATTGCTATCGACTGATTTCTATCGAATTGCGCAGAATTAAATTGATTTCTTACTTTCGAGATTCTAAACCACTTACTTGAAGTGGACCTTCCTTTCTTCGATTTGGCGCCTTGGGTTCAGCGCACGCGGGGGGGGGGGGGGGCACATCTGGAAGCTATAGCGCAATGACACGACGTAGTATTATTGTATATAAATCTATGCTGGAGCCTTAATGGGTTAGCTGCAAGGGGCACTTCAGAGAGAAACAGAAGGGCGTCATACTGAAGCCGATGCTGTTAAGAGTGAGTTTCTTAGACCTAAAAGGCGCGATTTTTGTTGTTGGAGAAAACAACGTTATTTTAAGCCTAAGAAATCCGCTCTTCCGTTGTTTTTCCCTCCCTTTTTATGTAGTGCACCTTGTAGTTATGCCCTCCAAAACCCATACTGGTGCCAATATGGCGGCAAATGTCACTGCTCTATACTAGGCTCGATTGTCGTCGTAACTTCTTCTCGGAGAGGGTGGTTGAAATATGGAATGCTCTCAGTGTTGAGACTGTTAACGCCAGATCAGTTCACGCATTTCGTCGAATGTTAGATTCTGAGTCACTGTTTAAATTCTTGAAGCGTCCCCCCCCCTACCACCTCCATAGTACTGGTGACGGTGGTTGTCCTCCCGCCCTGTTCTATCTGGTTGGTTTTTTTTTTAACTTTTTTAAAAGTTTTTTTATTAAGTGATGACATATCTCGCTATCTGGGTGCATTAGGTTTTAACATTCATCGTAGCATATTTTGCTATTTTTAAGCAAAATGTTTATACTTTTTTTTTGTACTGTTTGGGCCTTTTAACTCTCTTCACACTCTTCCCCCTCTCCTACACGTTTGGCGATGCTATCGGGGACCTTTGGGTCCCTGGCAGGTCTAACCTAGGTGGTAAGGCATTCGTGTCCCCAACCATTCTGCATACACTGGACTTACATATAACTACGGCTGGTTGTTAGTAACCACCCGGTCCTTGCCAGACTCGTTGCTGTCGCAGCAAATATTATAGAGAAGTGACACAGCGTAATATATTTGTATATAACTCTATGCTGGAGCCAGTTACTGGGATAGCTGCAAGGGTCACTGGAGGGGGGAAAGAAGGGCGTCTTACTGAAGACAATGCTGTTAAGAGTGGATTTCTTAGGCCTATAACGCGCGATTTTTGTCGATTTGTTGGCAGTTGCTGACATTTTTAAGCAAGTGGAATCTTTATTTTCCGATTACAACCTTGCACCATAAGGCATTGGAGAAAACAACGGTTCATTAAGCCGAAGAAATCCGCTCTCAAAGCACTGCCTTGACTAGAAGTACCGTTGTTTAACCCTCCATTTTAATCAATAATATGGCGTCACATAACGCTTCTCTATTATTAAGTTTATCAAGACTGATGTCTATTATCGTGTTGCACATAACGGAAACTTCATCATGTAAAAATTACGTCGTTCACCTCGCAGTCACGTTATGTGACATCACCCCGCCTTATTGTGCGTGGCAATTATATCACGACACTTTAGTGTGTCTCTATGAATATCACGCACCGTGAAATGTGGTGATATGGGATATATCGCTGATCGTTTTTAGCATTGTGAAAGTTAGGGACCGTGCGATAGGACGTAAATATCCCCCTCGTAGAATCTAGTAGTAACTGTGTAGAGTCTACAAGTGTGATATCTACATGTTTTTGCACTCGTAGTGCAAGGAAACGTGGCGTCGTGAACATGTTCCTGCAAACATAGGGTGGAACAACTATATAGTTAGGGTCATCGTTAGAGCTAATCATTTGTGGTTAGGAGTAGGGCGATAGCGGATTGAGCGGATTCCCATCGTTATTGCTAGATGAAAATATTTCTGGGAAATGCTTTCGCAGCAATTTGTCTTGCGACGGTCCAAGAATTTTACCGTGGCTAAGCAGGATAGAACGCGGCGTAGATGGTTGAAGAAGGCGATCTGGTCGATGAGTGGAATGGAAAGGGGGCGCTGAAAAAGGGGGCGATACCAGTCAGAGCCAGCCAGGGTGGCATGGGGGAATCATGGCGCAACAAAATTAATTGTAAAAAATGGTGTTTATGGAAATCACGACGAGGTGAAAATAATGATGCTGTTTGTAGTACTGATGTCATATAGCAGTTGATTTTATACCGCGAGACTGCGGTATAAAAATAACAACAAAAAATAGATACCTTCACCGCGACCTGACCTGGCTAATGGATTTGACCAGAATCGGCTAATAGATGTGACCAGGCGAGAGCAATTCTAAATTGCGAATCATCTCAGGGAGGTTTGCTGGGGTGGAGGTTTGAGCATGCGCGACGTAACAGTTTTGACGAAACAGATTCATCGCTGACGATGTTGACGTCAATCAAGCCGCATCAACACGGATATATTAGCAGGGAATGAGCCAAACTGTCACCAACAGTGGCGCGTTTGGTACGCTCTGTTTGGTCGTTTAGGAAGGTACCGTCAGGATGCCTTGGTGCGCTTGAGTTTATTTCACGAATATGCCGCCACCACTTTTCTGGTGCTACCAGGCAACAGTCTCTTGAATTCCAAACTAACGCGAAACATTCTTTTATTTGGAGAGTCCCATTACTTCAAACGCTGGATTCGTATCTGCGTTCACATGGGTTGGAGACGAGGACGCTGACCACTGGGCTGTTGCTGCCCGATTTTCTCAAGGACTCCGGGGTTCATTCACAAAGCTGGTAGTGCGCCTATAGTTGCTTACGTTTTGATCATTTCGTAGCGTTACACGTTTGTGTGCTCCGGGCCACTAAGGAGATTAAACAATTTGCCAGAAAAATAGGAGCAGCAAAAAATCTCAGTAACAATACAATACGAATATTCATTTTCTGTGTGAGTACGTTTACCCACGTTCTGTATTTTCCACCTCCAAGGATGGGAACGTCGAAGCAGGGCCGTAGGAAGGGTAAGGCAAGTAAGGCGGCCGCCTAGGGCGCCGCCTTGCTGGGGGCGCCACGTCGAATTTCTGCCAACCGTATAACCGTGGAAGTGGATGGTAAAGCACAAATACAGTATTTTTTAACGGATCGTTTTGCATCAAAGTTCACAACGCTGTAAGAGAGACGTGTTTGCTTGGACTTGGTTTAGTGCTCCCTGCACAATTTCCGGCTTTTTTGTTAGCCGATGATTCGTTTTTCCTTGAATGATCAGAAAACTGAAAACTAAAATTAAAAAAAAGGTTTATAGAGAGGCACTTCAGTATATTTGCTTCTTACTTCCTAAAGGGATGCTTGCACCCGGAAATGGCGGAAATTGGAGAAAAAAAACGGTTTTTTATTCCGGTTGAATTAGTTATACTGAAATGTTTATTTTCAGGTTATTCTAGCGAAATATACTACTCTCATCTCTTTTTACTCTCATCTCTTTACTCTCATCACCTTACTTAAGGTTTTTTGATCAGTTGGCAAGCACAAATTAATACGGAATCCCATTAGTTCAATAAAAAAAAAAATAAAAAAAAGTTCAATTAAATTTGTTAATGTTCATTGTCTTCAACTGCTTTAAATACCTAGTACAGGTCTCTCTCATTTACTAGGAGTTCAGTTACTATTTAGTTATGTAAGCCTCAATATAATATCTGTGAATTTTTTTCTTGATATAGGTAGTCGGTGGAAAGGGGAGGGGGTGGGTGCCGGCCAGTTGGCTCGCCTTGGGCGCCAAAGGGGCTAGCTACGGCCCTGCGCCGAAGGTGCTGCAGACGCAGAAAGGTGGAAAATCACTTTGCTGCGGGGTGTGATGTACTGATTAATGAATGACCCACAAACAGCCGTAATGGCATAAAGGGAAATGGCAAGTAACAACAAAGAGCGACAAATAATAGTTACTGTAGCTTTCGGTGTTTGGCTTTTGTTTCCCATGTACCTTTCCATCACCGTAATTGAGTTGCTTTTATTCGTTGCGCTTTCGGTATAAGAATCCAACGACCTTCCAAAAATTTCCATGCAACCGCGTACGTGAATGTTTGAAACGGGCGTTACACTTTCCGCTGAAGCCATACAGCGGTCATTTGACAAGTCTGCTGGCGTTTTGTTGTTGTGGTCAGGGAGTTGGTCTGGTGGCGAACGTTTCCTTCTGATGGTTGGTCTGTCAGCTCAAGCACTATACATGGGCTTCCTAGCAGGCGCGTGTCAGTCACCTTGATGGTTGCTTGGTTTCCACAATGCCGCCAGCTTGAAAGGGCATTCGCCGTTTGCCATGGCAACGGGCTCCAGACGTTATTTTTGATGGAGCCGCAAGGGTAACTATACGGTACTTCGCGTTTGATGGCTGTTTGGAATGAATGTTGTCACAAAAACATGCCATGACACGATGACATTGTGCGTTTTCAAGCGAATCGTGCTCCAGACCACATGTCGCGAGTTCCGGCCAGGTTCCGGCCTTATGCGTGGTGCCACCCTTCACTGATGTATATACATATACAACTGGAATGGTTATTTCCGTGTTGAGCGCAACGCGACGCATGATTTCGACTTTCAAAACGGGAGCTGAAAACAAGGAAGACATGCAGAACTAAATGGGTAAGTGTCTTAAACTGTCGGATTAGAGAGAAGTTTCATGGAAATTTCACGTTACCACGTTAAAAAATTTGACAGTAGCTGAACTCTACCACTAATCTTAGTAGCACGTCATGTAGGATACCGTACATTTTGGCACGTTGTGAGCAAGTGGGTTTAAAGGCATTGTAAAAGGTGGTGTTCTGATTTTTCATTGTTTGCCAGTGTTGCTTAGTGGTTGTGAAGGAGGGGATAAGACAATTCAAGTTTCACCTATTCACGTTACAGAATTTCACATTGGCTGGTATTTTACCACTGAAGGTAAATACGAGAAAGGCAACAGGAGGAGTTGGTAGGAGAGTTGGGGAAGCGATGGGAGAAGGGGAAGAGATGGGAGAAGGGGAAGGAGTTGAGGAGAAAATGAGGAGAGGGTAAGAGAGTTGGGGAAGAGATGAAAAAATGGGGAATAGAACGGGTGGGGAGGAGCTGAGGAGGAAATGAGAAGACAGCAGGTAGGGAGGAGTACGAAGGGATAGGGAGGAGGAAGAGCGGAGGGAGGAGTAATTCTAATCCAGTAAACTATGTCACATCTCGTAATTAGATGTGGGTTTATAAGTATTCGAAAATTACGGTGTTCTGGTTTTTCGTCGCTTTCCAACGTTGCCTGTACGGTTGGGAGATACGGAATGGCTAGAACGTCGTTAATTATTAAATAGCAAAAATCTGCTCTGCTTGTTAACAAGGCGTTTGAGGCTGGCCTTCAAGTAGTACAAACATCCAACTACATACGATCATCAGAGTACATCACTACACATTTCATAGTGATTCAGGCAGCGAGCACTTTACCAAGGCTCTCTCTACAAAGAGCCTTGGTAAAGTACTTGCTACCTCAATCACTGCATAGAAAGCCTTGACTTTACGTACTTTTTATTTGTAATAGTTGCTTCACTTTTTATGAACCGCCTGTCTGTTTGTTTGGCTCTTTCCTAAGACGACGTTAGTTCGATTTTACTGGGCGCTTCTCCTTTTCAACTTTGAAGCGTTCCAGTTGCCTTTTAGAAAATAAATTGTTAACGTTATGCGCTTACTGAAGGCCATGAGATAACGTTTAGTCGGTTTTGTAAAGCCAAATTTCAACTTTACTTCTCAGCAAGGATAGGTATACTGTGTGATTGCCTTCGTGAGGATTCCTTCGTTTGCCTAGTTTACTGCCTAATGAGGGATTCTTAAAAAAAAATTGGGCCTCTCTGCAGGCTAGAGGCAGCAGGATGGCATTTATCGGGATCAAGATCTGAAACAAATACAGAAATCCGATACTTCTCCGAATGGCAGTAATATGCATTCAATGATAGTCGAAACTATCTGAATATTAGAGAGGGGAAGAGGAAGAGAAATTAGGAGTAGTTCACGGCGCGACTACCAGCAGAAAGTAAAGATGAAGACTGTGTGTGTCAGTGGAGGCAACATTTCATGGTGTCATTATATCAGGAGCTGTGGCTGTACTTTCCTGGCGTTTATCCCGCTCGAAACCATCTTTAGAGGTAACAACACGGTGCCATTAAGCTTAAATTTAGCATTTGTACTGAAAGAGATGATCGGGAAAGGGGGGGGGGGATATACTTGTTCAGGCCAACGCGTGCGCTGTATTAGAAACTAGTGCATAAAAAACAGACACCTCACATATGAAGAGTACATACTGTCCTCTACTTTTTTTACGACTTAAAAGGAGAAACGTATAGGATCTTACCCGTTTCCCGAGTGCTGAGCTCTAACAATACCGAGGGCGCGCAGCGCTCGAGGTATTGTTGGGCTCAGCATGAGGGAACGGTTAAGATCCTATTTCTCAACCGCTTTCGCCTTGTCCGCACGACCCGGCGATTGTTACCACGCGTTGACTTATTGTTGCATTTGAACTTGCTAACGATAGTTAAGCGGCGTACAAACGTTCTAGTAAAGATATGATGGTGGCAGCATCTGATGTTTTGCACGGTAACCAAACCACTGACAAAACAAGATAAATGCAGCTAATTTGATGATGAACAATTAAAGCAAACATTCATGGTGCCACATTGCATTTCCCACAAATGTGTTATGTTGTGATGAATTTTAATTCTTGCATTACGAAAGTTTCGTAGTCTTTTTTTTGTTTTAGGTTGCAGAGCATTTCTGAATTTTAATAATTCTTGAATACGAAAGCTCGTACTCTGATTTTTATTTTGGTTGTTGGATGTATTTGATCTGTGTTTAATCATCATTGATAAAATTACGAAAGGAGATTCGTGTTGTTGGCGTTTATGCCGTATTTGTAACAGATGAAAAACAAAAATGGAAAGCAGTGCTGAGATATCCCAGCACCGAGTGCTGAGATATCCCAGCACCCAAACCAAAAACCATTGTTGCGATCCTACACTGTTCCATTGTTACAAGAGTGCGGAGAAGAAGAAAGCGGTTGAGAATTAAAGGTTTAACGTACAACTAGTAGCTGCGATTACAACAGTATGGGTAATAAAAGCCTAATCAATGTAAAAGCCTTTTTTCCAATGGACCATGAAAAACAGGTGCTATGTAAATGGAAACAATGCTGAAGTAGCTATACGGGTCAGACGGGCCAACACTGAAAGAAGAGAATTTATGTTAGACGTGAAGTTGCTATTAGTTACCCAGTGGTGGAACATCGCGTGAAGGAAAATCATGAAACCAATTGGAAAAAACAAGAAATCAAGCTTGTCGAGGTGCTAAATACAAAGTGCCCTTTTGTTGTTCAAACAAAGATCATAAATGAAGACCTAAACATTTACCGGAATAAGTTGATTACTTAAAAGTGCCACCATTACGTTTGGGAAGGGGGAAAACTGGGATGTGAGAGTCATAATCGATGGAACAGAACGTGGTAGATATGTCTAAATTCCCGCGTCTTTAGAGCGGATGGATGGGGGGAGAGGGTCACACGTCTTTAGACGGGCAGGCTTCTTGTAATTTATAGTCAAGAATCTAAGTGTATTTCTCGAGAAAAATTTAGGTAAGCTGGACAGTAACCCTTTCTACTATCAATTGACGAGTTAATACTCATGACAAACGTTGGTAACTTTTCGTTCCAATCTCTAAGAATTTCGCCACAAAATTACGCAATGAAGCGTCTTAGCTTTTTACATTGTAATTCAGCAGGAGAATTACTTGACGGATGGTAAAACACTGGTAACGCGCTGTTTAATACCAAATCTTCTGTACATTTTTGCAGTTATTTTTCCCTAAGAACGAAGCCCCATTGTCAAACGTTATGGAGCTTGTAGGAAATATAGGAAACACACGGTTTAAAAAGTGTTACAACTACTTTGGCATCAAACTTTCTACACGGAAAGGTAAAAAGAAAATGGGAAAAGGTCTGTTACTACGAGAATATTTCGTTTTATTGCAGTGTGTTCTGTCATTGGAAGCCCTTGTTTCCAGTCTAGGTGTAAAATGTGGAAAGGGTGATTTAACGGAATGGTTTTAAGTCTTGCCACGTTCTGTACTCTCCTAAGACGATGTGTATCAACTGACAGTTCACATCAATGTGTACCTGCTCAGCCTCCACATGAGTTTTGTGCGGGCAGTACACAGTCTGTGTACCGACGGTACACATTCTCGTCACAGCTTGTGGACTACCAGTACACAAATTGTGCACCCCTCTACACAGTTCGTGTGGAGGATGAGCAAGTACACATTGATGTGTACTGCCAGTGCACATCGTCTTCAGAGTGTGTGCCACGGCCCTTGTATTTCTGACACGAGTGGCATGTTTTCACAAAACGCTGCACTAACTTTCCCATCCTAGGGAAATAATGAAGGCGTTTAAGCCTCCCCAGGGTAAATGAAGCAAACAGTCGGCATTACAGACTGGCCTTGTGAGGATACAAGATATACTAATGTGGTAAAGAAGGACAAGACAACTGCCCCAACTGGGACTCGCGTTATTTCTAGTGTGGAGGCCAAGAAGCAATATTGTTTCTCCTCCTTGTGTATGTTTGTGACCTCTAGGTCACCACTGAGAACGACTGAACAGCTACTTAGCTCGGCTGGAGCCTGTAGCCAGTATCCGCCCCGGTAGCGCAGTGGTCAGAGCACCCGGACTAGTCAGTGGGAAATCCTGGGTTCGAGTCCCAGTCGGGGCAGTTGTCTTTTCTTTCTTTCTCAGATTAGCGTATCTTGTTTCCTCACAGGGCAATTTATGCGTATTTATTTAATGCATGACAGTAGTGCAGGACGTATACTATGCACCCAACCCTCCACACATGTGAATCGGCCTCAGATGCAGAAGTTGTTGGAGTGGTTCACCGGTTCACCTATAGCATTCAGCTGCAGAAATGGCGGGAAATATTGAACGGTAATTGGCGCTGCGTGGCTGGCTCAGAGGGGCGGAATGGCGCCTGATCAATCCGTCGGTCGCTCCGGTTTTCCAGACAATTTGCTCGAGACGTCCGATCCAATCTGGCGCCGACACACGGGCTCGCGCACCGACGAACGCGCCCATTGGACCAAAAAGAGACGTGCCCTAAAAAACATGACAAAGTCTGAAGCGTTAGCGTCTTGTGGCCATTCACAGAGAAACAGAAAAACTAAAAAAAAAAAAATACATAAAAAAATACTAACATTGAGCTCTTCGTTTTTGTCGAATCTTGTCGAACGGGTAATGGGTATATAATTGTTTTGTGTCAGAAGTTCAATAGTCTGGTCAGTTCAAATTGTAGGCTTCTCTAGAGACAACGTAGAATGGGTCGATCAATAATTACGCAAGGATGTCGAAGAACCCAAGTAAAGCCACGTCCAATTAACCAGCGACAATGGCTACAAATGAATCTGTAGAAAATAAAGCGTAACTAGCTGTAGCCTCGGCATAACATACGCCGGTCCAGCCGGTTCCCGCATGCCTGAGCAAAATGTTTTGCTGGGCAGCATGAAATGAAAATTGTTAACGGCCCCCTCCTCTGAACTCCCCTGACCCCCTCCCCCACATTTCTCCCACTATATGGTTCCGCAGCACCAGAGTAGGAATGGCGGGTGAAATCCAGTCGTCAGTTTTATCAACTCGCACCCTGTGTGTTTTTCTACAGTCTCTTTAGCATTAAAAAAATTAGTTTCACATTCGTTCGGTATTTTGGGATTATATATAGTTGTGAAAGGCGTTGTATCCTTTCGGTTTACAGTAGCAAAATGTTTACTCTTTTTCGTTTTTTTCCCCCAGTATACTGTATTGGACTACCCAAAGAGTGAGGGCAAATAGTCGCAGATACAAACATGCCAGCGTAAGATAAACCCAGAAATCTATATATATAATACGCTTAGGTTGGGCAAGCAAATTCACCATTATTATGCATTACAATGAAAGAGGGTGTATAATGAAAGAGGGCGAGCGACCGACAATGTCAAACAAACAGATGTGGCCTATAACAACCGACGTATTGCATTAATAAAGCTAGCTCTTAAGAGCCGACTAGGAAGAGTTGCAAAGTTGGTTAAGTAACAATCACTGCATGCACAATCGTTGTTGGGTTTGTTGGGCTTGGTATCAGAACAGAGAAACGTTCTCCATTGAAAATAAACATTTACTTCCATAACACAAAGCAGCAGGGGTTCAAACAGGGAGTAGAGATGGGATATTCAGACCACACAATTGGGGAAACCGGGGCCCACTACAGTGTTACGCTCACGTATGCGGGAACCAGCTAGCCGGCGTATGTTACACCGGGGGTACAGCTAATTAAAAAATAAAAAGCTGAAGACAACTCGTTCTCAGCTACACACGGACCCAAGTTCTGTGCACAAGGTTTTGCGATTGACCAGGTATCTTTGTCTGGTGGTAAAAAAATGTTAGTACAGTGTCCAGCAATGTTTCAATGACGGCTTCTTTATAAGGTGATAAGGGAGTGGAAGATTAGTTTCGAGTAGTCTCACTTCTAATCTACTCCCTTCCTGCATAGCTCGGGGACTATGCACACAGCATGACATAGGAGGCATCAGCAAGAAGACTTGAAACTTGTACTGACCCTGATCAGCTCCAAGGGTTTCAACCTTTTAATTCAACTGTTTAACCTCCAAACACCAACTGAGGGTCCCTCGTTCCAGCCGACCTTTGTTGCTGGAGCTGAGGATACCGGCAAGGATTTCCGTCATGGGACTGACTGAGCGCAGCAATCTGGTTCCAACTGGCTGAGCAGTTGGGCTCATTCGCTGCGTAGCTGTTGGCGCTCGGCCAATTACCGTATTTAGGCGGCAATGAGACGAGCGCGCAGCAGCTTCTGTAAAGGCAAGGCGCACCGCGAAGTATTGGCAGTTTTTCATTGTTGTGACATTTTTC
>JAHWFP010058660.1:0-13333 GCA_023313725.1 Lithobius niger
CATCCCCTTATAATCCCTACATACCCCTTCATTGTTCCATTTACCATACAAAAAGTGGCGTGAAGCCCTTCGTAAGGTACCATTCACAAGTGCATCACATCGGAGGGGGAGGGGGGATCAGCTGAGTGTGACAAACCGTGACATGTGGGATGAGGAGGGGGTTGTCACAGGTGTGACGTCACACTTTTTTTCTTATTTTTACGTACGGCCTTTTTTGCCTTTCCTGTACGGCTCTGTTTTACTACATTACTTCAGACGCAAGTAAACGTTGCAAATGGATTCATATTCCTCTTTTCGTCCCTCGTGAGAAACGGTATTGCTACATTCACTGCAATGTATGTAAATGTTGCAACAGCTATTTCACGCAGGATGCTCGAATATAGTGAGGAAGTATGTCCTTTTAACTAATTGAGCAAGAAAATACTTGTTCATGTTCTTCTTTATTGGGACATATTTTCTATCAAAGCTACCGTCCCTTCTAATGAAGGGATCATTTTCTTTCTTGTTTGGGATGCTAGGTGTTTATCCGGCTGCAGTGCCCTGCAGTGACATTTTTCGAACAAAAAAAAGAACTCGTACCGTGCATAAATGATGTGGTCAGGTGTCAGGAAGTAATAGGGGCTGTAAAACTCCTTCTGTTTGAGTCAGTATTCTTGGAATTGCAGCAGGACAGCTCATTCTGAATAGTATTAGGAAAGGCTTGAAAGGAAGGCTTCTCTTCCACCCCTATTTTCCATCGCTATTGCCTAGAAGATCTGAAGTGGAGAAAATGACAAGTCACATCGTATCACTCAGTGTCACACGCAATGACACGTTTGGCATGACTTCGTGTATGGACTGTTTTACATGCTACTTCTTCCACTGGGGCACTGAGTAGAGTACAGTATTAGGGTGGCCGCACACCAAATTAAACAAATGTATCGTCACGAAAGGTTGCGAGACAAAACGTCGCATTTGGTGGAGAGACGTCACTAGAAGGAGCTTCGTTTTGTTGTCGTGAGACGCCTAAATAGGGGCGTCGGACGAAAGTCTAACTGGAAAATGGTCTTACGGGATAATTGTCTAATATCTGCATAAATAAAAAATCTGGAAAATCATCTAAACGGAAAATCGTATAATGGAAAATCATCTAAATGGAATATCGTATAATGGATAAACGTCTAACTGGACAATAATATACCTGCGGTTTCTGATGTTATATGTATAGCCGCAGCGAGCGCGGCAGCACGAGCGAGGTAGGGACATTAGACTATTTTCCATTATACGAATTTCCTGTAAACGATTTTCGGTTATACTGTTACGGTGGCCGCACACCAAAGTCGACAAAACGTCGCACGACAGGACATCTCGTCGAAACCTGTCTCATCATGCTGCAGACGTCTCCAAAACCACAGGAATGAGCTGAGCACCACACGTCTTTAGGCATCTCACGAGAACAAAGTGAAGCTCCTTCTAGTTTCCTGTGACGGGGTTCTCCACCAGATGCGACGCCTCGCGACGTTTCGTCTTGCAACGACGTTTTGTCGACTTTGGGGTACGGCCACCCTTATACTGCCACTTCCTCTTCCTTTTTGTGCAGGCCCACAGAATTTGTTTCCAGAAAAAAAATTATTATTTTTGTTTATGGGGGTGGGGAATCGATGTGAGATACTTTTTGAGGGGTTGTGAATAAAGCAGTGTCAATAACGCCTGATTCACTGCGGAGTTCGTATTTTGGAGCCAGTCGTTGAGCTAGTGCTGTGAGAGCGAATTTTTATGACCTTAATATGCTAATTTGTTTAAAAATTTATTCCCACCTGCTACTATTTTTAAAACGTGGAGAGCAAGGGAAATTTTTTTTCGTGTTACAACCTAAATATCTTTCACAGCGTAACGTTTTGGACGGCAAGGGTGCCATAGGGCGGGGGGAGGACGTGAGGAACATCATCTCTTCATTGGCATTCCCAAAGCTCTAGGCAAGCCAAGCGTAAAAACGAGAAGTTGGTATCATCCCAAACAGCTATAATTCTTGCGATATCATCCACCTCCCCATGAAACGAACGATACAGAAGCTTGTCATGAGCAAGTCAACAAAGTAAAGTTCCTAGTCGGATACCATTTATATATATATATATATATATATATAAATAAATATAACTCCCCCCCCCCCCTTTCCTTCCACTTGCGACAAAATGTTACATTTCATTCATAGCGTGACGAGTTGGGCTGGGTCCAAATAGTCGTGGTGTTACGAAACACACTTTTCCGAAAGTCTTGGGTAGGGGAGGGGGACTCCACATAGTCGTTGGTGGGGGGGGGGAGGAGGGATGGGCATCCCTTTTAGACAGAATAATGTTTTTTAGACCTAAGAAATTCGATCTCACGGCAATGGCTGGACTAAAGGTGCCATTGTTTTTTGCCTCCGTGTTTCTCCAGTGTTCCTTGCAGCTAGCTCACCGACTAGCTGCAGGCGCCACCTCCGTCTGCAGTATAGGTGTGACAAAATGCGGCATGGGGGAGGGAGGGAGGTGGTCTAAATTGGCCAAAAATAGCCCAATGTAACTTTTGAGAATGGTCCCTGAGCCGCTCTGATTACTGTGTCGTTAGCTGTCCGTTACTCTCGTAAACTTCTTTTACTTAGCTCACTCAGCCAAATATAAATGCAGTCTTTGGACGCGTAGCCAAATAAATTATAAATCCACTGTATAGAAAGGGAGAAAATTACCAACGCGCTTCCACTTTTTCCACAAAAGAACTTCTTCCTGCGGAAGCACGTAATAACATTCTGTTTTGTGTCGTGCCGGACACGTCATGAATTGCTCAACTCAGTGTTGGTTACTTTGGTCAGTTCTTATGGCGGTCAGCAGGTAGTCCGAATATCTCAAAACGTGAAATTCCTCTGGACTATCGGCTTCACATTTGGTGAGTTTTAGGGTGTTCACGTTTTGTGAGACTGTTTATCGTATTGAGGTAGTGGTGTACCAGGAATTTGGTTGGGGGATGGGAGAGGGGCAGGGAATATTATAATTCAAAACGGAACCGAGAATTCAGGGTCGAAGGAGGGCGTAGTTGCTTTAAATTCCTCGGGGCCCTAAAAAACAACTCACTTACTTTCAGTAATTTTACTGTCTTGACACGTTTGCAAAGAAATTTTCTGATTTTTTTTTTTTATCAATTGCAATAAATGCTTGTAGTCTCGACCTACCCAAAACCAAACCTGGTAGAAGAGAAGCCGTCAAGTTTCAAAAAAAGAGTCGGCATTTCAAAGTTGGGGTATCATTCAACCAAGGAAAGGTCGCCAAGGTTAATCCTATTAGCCAGGTTAATTGCACCTACTAACAGTTCGAAAGTTAAATGAAAATTACTCGCGGCGGCAATATTCAAGTTTTCATTTAACGTCGGTAGTATTATTGGGTTCGATTAACTTGGCTAATAGGATTAACCTTGGTGGCCTTTCCCTGGTTGAATGATATTACTACTTTCAAAGGCTAACCCTTGTTGAAAACTTGGTGGATTCTCTTATACCAGTTTTGGTTTTGGGTGGATATCAAAACTTTCATAGGACTGTGAATGTACCAAAGGTCACATGGTCTTATCCTCACTGCTATTTTTTTTTCTGGAGGAATTTTATATCTATTAATTTTTCACTTCATAATTGTCACATTCACCATTGCCAGGCAGGGAATATTATAATTCAAAATATAACCGAGAATACAGGGTCGAAGGAAGGGCGGAGTTGCTTTGTATTCCTCGGAGCCCTACAAAACAACGCTTTTTCTAAAAATTTTAGTGTGTGACGCGTTCGAAAATATTTTTTTTTTCAATTGCAGTAAATGCCTACAGTCTATATTTGAAAAATTTTACTTTTTACTTCGGGTCGGAGTTCCCCCCCCGCCCCCCCCCCCCCCCCCTTTCCCTTGGGATGTGCCACTGTCGTGAATTTTGTATTTCATTTCGATTTAGCCACGATGCGGTCGGCGAACAAAGTGAGTCTAAGTCACTAGTCAAAACGTAGTTATAGGTTTAAAGTGAAAATGAGGATCTGAATAGAAGAAAAAGCGAACGCAAAGGAAGGTGGGGGAGGGGGGGGGGGAGGCACAAGTAGCACGTGCCACAATCACACCCGTTTTCCCCCAACGAAAGGCGCCGATTTTGGCGGCCCCTGAACATTTCCGGCACCCTCGAATGAATTTTCTCAGTCGGAAGCACAAAAGGGAACGGAACAAACAGAACACAACTAGCACAGAAAAGAGAAATACGCCCCCCCCCCCAAAAAAAAAAGAAATAAAACGTACGTGACGCTTCATGGACTGTCTGTGCCCTCTATACAATATTCCTGCGTGCGCCCCTTGATAGAAACATGTCCCAAAGAAACAAAAATCGTAAATCAGCAGTAACATTATAGTAGTAATATTTTAGTACAATAAAAGTGAAATTTTAGCCATTACGGCGCCTTCCGATTTAATGTGGCCAAACGCTTTCACCTAATAAGGCATGCTCGGGCAATATTGTAAACAATCAATACCCACTATTCATCTTGTCAAGATTATAACATTGACTGCCGAAATTCAAACAAGATGAATAGTGGGTGTTGATTGTTACACCTACTACAATATCGCCTTGATGATGCCTTATTAGGTGAAAGCGCTTGGCCACATTAAATCGGAAGGTGTTTTACTTTTAATGTCTACATCAGGACACCATAAGCACATATTTTTTAACACATTAGTAACAGACAAAGGACTCAATGGATCCGATATTGCGAATGTTTTCGTCATATTGATGCCCGTTTTTTTTTACCTTAACAGTTCGTGATGTTGTCATATTGACCTTCGTTTGTAAGTCTTAATCCTTGTGACGCACCAGCGCCAGTACCAGCACCTATCGTGGAATCTATATTTCCACGATAACTTTCAAACAACCTAATGATTTGACTTTCAAATTTCCACAGATATTTTCTTCTATGCCTTATCTACTTCATTAAATAGGTACGGTGTGCATGCGTGTACTGTGTGCATGCATGTTTGTACCTCTAGTCCTCTTGAAATAAAACATCTATACAAAGATAAAAGCACTACTAAATGAAAGATAATTAAATTGCGCTTCGAGTAGGCCTGTTTTCAACGTTGTAACTTGATTTTTTTGACCCTTTAAATACGAAAAACAGCTCTGTAAATTGTTTCATGGTATCAAGATGACCACCAGGTCCTTGCCATTCCGGTTGTGTTTGCAACGAACCTATTATTATTATTATTAAGAGTTTGATCAACCATCCCGAAAATTTTTTTCCCATTTGGTGGCAGTAAGGGGAAAAAAACGACGACAAGTTTTGCATGACACTTACTGTATAGCCGAATTCCAGAAATCTACTCAAGTGAGTGTGTGAGGGCAAATGTGTCTGCAAACGTCTAAGGGAAGGGTGAACAAGTTTAGTACTAGGAAACAGGCTTTGGGCCTATTGTAGGCGGAGCGAACGGATCTTCATTTCAAACTTATATTTAATTTTTATTTTAATGACGATACCACATTTGTTAATAATTCTTAAAAATCTGGGTGCAATACTTAATGGGCATTGTTAGGCTGTTTGCCTTTTGGTGTGACGTACTGCTGTTCTTTGCTGCCCTTTTTCTTATTTTAGCCTTTTTTTTTAATGTAGGCCTATGTTAGGTGTTAAATTTACGTTAACAAGCTTTCGTTTGCTCCAGCATGTAGTTTTTGTTTTGTTATTTGTAGCCTCCTTTTCGCAGCCAACACTGAAGACGTGGGCCATCGCCGCGAGTAAAAGTAAAACAGCACGTAATAAGGAGTTTAACTGCAAGCCAAACAATCATCAGTACGATAGTTTTTAACAACAGTCATAAGATTCAAAAGGTTCACAATACTGCTTGGTATAATATTTGACACCGCTACCAACGAAAATGTTGAGCTGGGACACCTCTATCACGCAATGCAAGATAATATATTATTTCCCAACTCTATGACTGCAACAGCGATCTCTATTATATAATCTGAAAGAAATAACCATCACAATTTAGGTTTAAAATGTGTTAACTTTTAGACCTAGTTTTAGGTTTTAGGCCTAATTTTTAGCGTTTAGGCCTAATATTTATCTCCGATTTACTTTCGTTAGTAGCAGCTTACAACAGTGGTTCGAGATTAATCCTATTCCTTTATGCGATGCAACACGGTTTTGGTTTCGAGTCTTCACGTTACCGTGGCAACCAGGAATTGAGAGAGGCGGGCGTATTATTGTTTCGTGTTTCGTGCTTTCGTGTTTCGCCTGATGTCACTATCGTTTTATAATACCGCTTGGCCTTGATACGGCGATTTCAGGTTTCATATTCGGGATTCCCAACGCTAGTGTAGACGCCACTTTCGTTGCCATGTTGAATTGAATAATCTTCAAAGCATTCTTTTTTCAAATGAAACTATAACGTGCGTCGTTAATAGATCCTTTTGTTTTTTTGGTTGCGTTTGTTACTGTAGTGGTTAAATGCAAGCATCAAATGTTATTATTTCGTTGAGCTACGTCGAAAAAGATTATTAGCTAGAAAGAAGCAACCAAAATTTAATTTGCCGTGTTTTTTAAAGTTCACTTGACTACCATTAGCTTGGTGTATGCTTCGCCGGAATTCCTTAACTATTCACGACTCCAAATTTACAATGCTGAGTGTTAGATATAAATTCGAAAATTTTAAAATTTCTACAGTAATAATAGTTCGATTTACGTCAAATTTTGGCTCAGCAATACTTTTGGGGGTATAAAGCATTGTGCGAATTTTCATTTCAATCCGACCTTTCGTTTGGGCTCCACCCAGACTAAAAAAGTGCAACCAACGGACCAACGGATCAACCAACCAACATTTTGCAATTTGGTGTCCGTTATAGGCTACGCTTCGCTCACTCGCTCCGCCAATAACCACAAAAGCGTATGTAACACCCGTATTCCAAAAACCCCTTCAAGGGCCAAGTCGGGCTAAGGCTGAGTGTAAGGGTCAAAGTGCGTTTATAGAAACGCCCTCAGATGTTAGGACACTCCCGTTTTTGTGGTTGTACTAAAATTGTTGACCCTTACCTTAGATGTTTGCACTCATATTTGCTTTTTCACACTTACACTTGAGTGGATTTCTGGAATACGGCTAAATGTGTCCTATCTGATGGTATTTCTATACTAGACGTGTTTTGACCCTTACACTTACCTTTAGCCCCTCGCACACCACAGTGGATTTCTGGAATACTCCTGTTAGTAATTAGTATAGCTCTCTGGATGGTTTCATGTGGTTGGACACGCGGAAAAAGTAGACCTCTAGGTTTAAAAAATAGGTTGTCAAATAGGTCGCGTTTCTGAAGGAAGGTGCGTGGATTGAGCGAGCAAAGCAAGCGATTTCTACGTTATAATAAACCTGTTAACGTAAAACAACCCATTTTAGTGTATATAAACTGCAGATATTCTATAAAGGAATGTGATGAACGATTTGTGAGCAACAACTGCATTACCATGCGTCCTCATAATCAGTACATCGGTTTTGTGATGCTCTGGGGATCGAATAAACCACGTGAAATAGGGATTGACGCCAACAGAGCGAGTGACGCGAACGATATGGTTAGTAGATTTAAACGAATCAAACAGTCTACATTAAAGATTGGCCTTGTGACGACTGGCCTTTTTTCCTTATTTAAGTTAGTAAATAAATGAAATTGGGCAAGGGATATTTGGAAATTATCACGTCCATATGTTAAAACTAGCGGAAGCCCGTGCTACGCACGGGTGGTGTTTGATGCACCGTTAAAAACACTGGGACGATTTCCTTCCTCATGTGTTTTACGGAATGCGTGTATTCCGTCTATGTGTTTTTGCGTACCCTGTCTAGCAAACGGTGTTTTCGTTTACTTCACTCCCTCATTCAGCGTATCCCTTGTTCCGGAGTCCATACACTTACATTACATATGATTCTTTCCTGGCAAAATGGTTGGAATAGGCGTGTGTACATGTGAAATAATAAATACGCCTTTGTATACCGGAAATAAATAATTACGCTTTTGTACACCTGAAATAAATAAATAGGCATTGGAGACATTGTAAGGGAGGATTAAACAAACGAAGCTTCAACAATCAGCAAGAGGGCGAGTGGGCTCATTCTTCCCACGGTAGCAAAGAAAAAGGGCGAGCGACCGACAATGAAAACGGATATGTGCTCTATCAATTACTTGCGGCCGTCTTGTGGCCGTCTTGTTGCCGTCCATCCTACGCGACAACTCGATTTTATTAATAAAGATTAATCAGACATTTATCATTACCCGGGGGAAATTATTCAGAAATCAATGCCTTGACGCATAAAATAACAACTAAACGTACGAACGTTACAGTCTTTGGAATTTGGAATTCAATCCCAAAAAATTTTAGAAATGCTACTAGCATGTCTCTTTTTCGTAAGAATTGTTTAACAGAAATGATAAGTAATTCTTCCCGTTTGTTTTAACAGTTCTTTCTTTCTTTTCTTCTTCTTTCTCTTGTTCATTTCTTGGTTTATTTTTAGGATTTCCTGTGTTTTTAGTTTCTTTTTATTTATTTAATTTAATTATATTTGACTGTAAAATTTTACTCGTTATTTTTGAGGTGCTGTGCAGTTTTTATTTTCTTATTTAAAATTTTTTTTTTATTTTTTTTTTTTTATTGTTTCTCTGGGCTCAGAAAGACTTCGTGTCTTCTTTTTCTGTATTTTCTTCATTTGAAAACTGAAAGTAAAGCCCTTTTCATTACATTTTCCAATTAACAGTTAAAGGGACACCCGGCCTTCCTTATAACATTCCGCGTGCCAAATTACAGCTACGCGCAGATCGTCATACGAGCAATACAGCGCCAAGGTCGGCTGTGGTGGTAGCTGCGTTTCTCGCATAGTTCCTGTCTCGGTTGGCTTTGGGAATATTACACAAGACAGAATCAAGTCAGCGATTGTGTCGTCACAAACCGGAATGATTCTCGTATTTTAAAATCACAATTTATAATTTTCTAGGCCAGTGTATTACAGTTTTGCTTCGGTGATCTATTGGAATAATTAATTTTAATTTCTACCGCATTAGTCTATTAGATTTTAGATCTCGTGGTAATTATTAGAAAATTAGTAGATGGTTACACAGAGATGAAACGTCATGATTATTGTACGCGCGCAATGCATCATATAGTTACGGGTAGAAAATCTCCTAACGCCACATTTTAAAACGGATTTTTAGCAAGGGAAAGACTAACGGTAAGTAAATAGACCTTTGGGGCCGTACTTGATGTGGTGGATCGAGAAAAATGGCGCTGGGAGGTATATCCCTCTAAAACCACTGATGGACAAATTCGAAGGTGGGACTTATCGAGCCCGGACAATTCGTTCACGGCCTTCTCCAAGGTTACGGTGTAGGGGAGGGGGTGGAGAAATGGGGGGGGGGGGTGTTCCTTAACCTAAGCCCGGGGACAGAAGGGGTAAAGCAAAACGGGTAGCCCAACAGGGAACTCAAACCAGTATTTATTAAAGGTTGTGGGGGGAGGGGGAGCGTTGGGATGGAGAGATTTTTTTAAAACTGCGTTTCGCAATTTATACCAATGTAGGGATGCTAGAAGTATTGGGGACCACATGCCATGACAATTTAAAGGGCGCCCCCAAACACAATTCCTAAGAGTGTGATGGGGGGGGGGGGCATCTTAAGACAGGCATGAAATGATCAAGGGAATGAACCAAATTTTAAGACAAATAGGATAGTTTTTTTTTTAATTAATTTCTTTGAGCCTTAAGTCAGCCGAAGCAACTTAATGCTTGTATGGCTGAACCGGCTCAATTTTGAACATTCTGGTAAAAGGAGGTGCCAACCCAGGAATTCGATCCGGGAACCCTCCGATCATTATAGGGGCCGAATAATCGTCCAGAATTGGCCAGAATAGTTCCCAAAGCCGCTGAAAGAGCACGGTAGCCTCACACGCTACCCTGGCCGGCAGTCCTGGCGGGTACTTCGTTCAACCAGATCCGCAAACCTCCAGCAACCAGGCTGAGCTCTCTCACAACTCAGTTCAATACAAAAAACAATAACTCAACAACAAAACTTTATACATAAACTAAAGAGGGGCCGCCTTACGAATCTACGTGAGGGCCCGTGTGCCATTTAATTGGCACCCTGGCCAAATGGCCAGTCCGGATCTGACTGTACATTATGGAAAGTGCACGAGTTGTGCAAAAATTGGTGTGGGCCCCATTTTGAGCAACATCCTTTTCGCACTCGACAACTTTTTTCACTTTGGTCGTCCTGAGAGAATACAGTTTTGGCCAAGAACTGAATTCGTCCAGGACTACTAGTACCAGTTTGGCTCCCAGCCAGGTTGTCGGTAAAGGCCCAATGAAATACGCGGAAATTCTTCCAAGGAGCAATGAGAGGATCAGTCTTCAGGAGCCCAGCAGGATCCAACTCTTGAAGTTTTTCAGTTCTAAACACTCCAAAGCGGCCTCCCAACGTTGATGAATGTATTGAAGCAATCGTACGGTGACGTACTGTTTTTGGTAAAAACGCTGGCAAATCGTGCGTCCTCAGCCCCATCACGAGTTCTTCAAAAATTGGTTTAGTCCAAAAAATTCGGAAATTAGGGAAAAATATAAACCAAACTTTCTGTAAATTTTTTTTAGCAAACTTCTTACATTTTTGGGAAATTTTGTGAAATTTCAGGAAATTTTTGTAATTTTAAGAAATTTCTTAATTTGGGGGGGGGGGGATGTAGGAACTTTACGAAATTTCCTAAATTTTAAAGAAAAAATGTAGGGAGAAAATGTAGGAAATTTAAGGAAATGTATTTAGGACTCAGTTTTCGTTTTGACCTCATCCTGATTGCTGGGAGTCGCTTTGATCAGCAGGGTTCGTACATAATAGACGAAACCATTTTCAAGGTTTTTTTAAGGCTAATTTACAACCATCTTCAAGGCTCTTTCTTTGCACAGTAGATTCTCAAAATTTCCAGTATTTTTTCAGGTGTCATCGTTGGCACCATTGCGCTGTTAGTTTGCAGTAGAAACCCGTCGTAAACTATGACAAACATTATGTCCTCTCTGGATAAAAGGACGGTGAAAAACAGCAACTGTAGTGTCCGCAGCCTACCTTGAGTTCGCCCCAGCATGGACACAAATAATCGATTGTATGTTTTTGGTAGCAGAGTGCCTTGTTGATATCCAAAATAGCTAAAAAAAAAACAAAAAAAACAATGGCGGCCGTCGTTTCATGACTACCTATATTTAAAAGACTTAACGCTCGGTTTCACGTAGCATGCTAGACGCGTCGTCCAAGCGTTGCGCTGAACTGAAAGCACGAAGAACGAAAAACTCCAATCGTAGCAATGATTAGTGTTAGCGGGATGCACAAAAACGTGATATCTTCGGATCTTCCCATTATTGGATTTACTGGTGTTGCAGCGCTAAACGAACGTTATTTTACGGTAATGGTGACTATTATTGAAGTCTTAGGACGATTTACTGCTACGTCAAAGGATCGTTTAACACATTTTTAATGAGAATAAAAACGCTGCAGCGTATCATACAGTACAATACACACGTACCTTGGTTGTTCTACTGCTTGAACTTCATGAAATTAAACCTCCGGAGGCTTTGTTTTGTCGTCGAGTGAACAAAGAGGTACGTAGCATGAAGCCACTGTTGTTAAAGTTGAATTATTTGGTGTCAAAGTTTAAAATCCGCGTATCGCTTGTCACACGTATCTTACACAGTTCAGTCCGCATGCTAGAGCAGTTCATTTTTGGGGTGTAAGTAGCGCGACTGGTGGCAGAATCGGTGGCTAACTGGACGACGCGTCGAATTTCTAACGTTAAGCCTTTATTTACATCAAGGTAGCCTTGGTCGATTAAAGCCGCTCGTAAAATACCAAGAGAACTCAAGATACGCCGCGCAGACAATAACAGTCAGGCAAAAATTGCCCTTCAAGCAAAAATTGCTTACACTGGACGTCACCTCTCTCTTTTTTTTTTCCAGTTCAATCCGAGGGGAGCATCGCTCACAGAATAAATGGATTCGGCTGACAAACTATTCCTATTTATTTACTTAAAGGGGCAGTACTCGCTTTGCCATTTTTATTAAATTTCCTCGATAAACTACCAGATGTAGTTATTTGATAGCAAATTATTAAGAGGTTAACGTGCCCTATTTCAGTGTTAAATGTGGCAGTTACATGTATTTTTGTCCAACCTCTCGCGGCGGTCAGGATTTAAGCAAACTCCCACCACATCGCAAACCAACGTCGGCTGAAAGATAGTATTCGGAACTACATTCGCTCGTTGCGCGCCTGATGACGGAATCGGGAAAGAAACGTGCCAGAGTTAAGACAAACTGAGATTGAAGCTGCATTCCTCGCTCAGTAGCGTAGCGAGAAACGCAGCTACTATCTCAGTTGGCCTTGGCCTTTCATAGGACTGTGAACATGACACAATTTTATGTTTAAAATTTTTTTTTCTGGATATTTTTATATCTTCATCGCATCTAAACCAACAATTGTTCTCCAACTTTTTTGTTAAAAAAAACGTATTCATTGTTTTTTGTTTTTTTCTCTCCTCAGAATGTAATGAAAGGTGACGTCACCATGACGTCCAGAACGGGACTGCAGATCATCATAGCAGTCATTTGGATTTCTTACATTTCTCCCGGCTTGGCAGAAATAGATAAACCAACGGATACAAAAAACGACGACATCACGTCCACTTCCGGTCACCCGTCCACTTCCGGTTTCATTACGGAACTACCTTTGTCGAAGAGACGTAACGATGTACCCACAACTGCTGACCAAGGTAATGATAGGGATGTGACCTTGTCCACTCCGTCAACTAATAAAGACACGACTACTAGTTCGGATTCTGATGACACCTCAATCCAGTACGAAAATGGACCAATGGCAATGCCCACTACCACCACGCCCGATTCAGCAATGGTGACGTCATCAGCGTCCGAGTCATCAACGTTTTGTCCCAAAGTGTGCCGCCGTTGTGACGGTGCCCCAGTTCCTCTTTTGCCTTGCTGCGAAAAATACAACATGGATTGGTGTTGCAAATACATTATTGACAACTACTGCGGAGAATGTGACGAAGAGGAGGACGAAAAAGTGGTCGACTTTTGCTGTCTACGAAACGGCACCTGCTGTGGCACGGCCAACGAAGCAAAATTAAAGAAAGAAAAACGTTAATTTTTCCATCTGCCACGGCCGCACAGAGGACTAAAATAAAATAAAAAATGTTCTACTACTAAATTCCTTTAAAAAAAATAAACGTAAAAAAAATTGAGTCGATCACTTTCAAATCTCGATTTTTCACCCTGTTAAAAACCCTAAA